>CANSZD010002147.1:0-115747 GCA_947648045.1 Beta corolliflora | reverse complement strand
AACGCACATCATCAGCATCCATCTGATTTCCAGCGCATCATCATCATTCATCGACGGCGCAAATTCATCTTCACCATACCTCGCCGCGTCACCATCAATATCGCACCATTGGATCTCAAATCAGATCGCGACCGTCGAGCTTCATTAATTCCGTACAATGTTTTGGAGCGCCCGCTCTGAGGTCGCTCATGGGTCACTCAAACATTCTGCCCATCTTTCTGTTTTTGTTGATTTTGAACGGAGCGCCCGCTCCGTTGTACAGAGGAGCGCCCGCTCCGTTGTACAGAGGAGCGCCGGCTCTATCGTAGCTGAAGCAAATCTCTGAGTGGAGCAGTCTTGGCAGGCTGGGACAGCTGTGTTGATTGCTGCGATGCTACAGTGAAGTGATATAAGGCAGGGACTTGGGTGTTTGGTGGATGATGATTAGTAGAGGTGGTGTGGTGTATGTTAAGGGTAGGAGTGTGGTGTAGGATAAGTTGCCTAATGAAGAGAATGAAATATTTGGGCTTTTGTGCTATTGAACTAAGCTCGATCAATTCCGTCCTTCAAGTTCCGCAAATGCTCACCTACACACATGAAAATAAAGTACGAGAGAAGAAAACGAGACTTATAAAATAAAAATAAATAATAAAATAAGAATGACTAAAAGGGAATATATAGAAAATTAATTACGAAAACTAAACTAATCCATCTAAACTTAATAAAGCAAAGGAAATAAATAACTATGAAATTAAGAGCTAAAAACTAATAAAAATCACTATATAAATAAATTAAGCTACATAATATAAAAGGAAGAAATAAAGGCTAAATAGATGAAAATAAATGAAAATAAACAACGAAAACAATCTAAAAACTACCCCTAAAAGTGACATAAATGTCACTTATCAATAACCTTGTCCTACCAAAGCTGGCAAGGTACACTCGAAGCCTTAGATTTTTCTTCTTTCCCATACTTGATTGGCCTTGACCTTAAATACAACTATTTCATTGGTATAATCCCTACTAATATAGGGATGATGTCTAGAGTCCAATACCTTGATCTTTCAACAAATGATCTTAATGGCACCATTCCGCTTTCCCTTTCCAATCTAACTCTAGTCGAGGAGCTTGACCTTTCTCGAAACAATCTCACAGGCCAAATACCTCCGACTTTGTTCCCTATAGAACAAAGCACAACAGGTCTCATCATAATTAAAAGACTTGTCTGTTCTACGAATAACTTGTCTGTTCTACGAATAGCTGGAAACTCGATCAGGGGTGAAATACCGAACAACATTTTCCAGCTACCAAATTTAGTTGTGTTAGACCTCTCTTCAAACAGGCTCCACGGAAACATATCTTCAGAAGTTGGACAAGGCTTGCAACTACTTGAATTGCATATGCAAAATAACTTGCTCTCAGGACAAGTACCAGTACCAGTACAGATCGGCGATCTAAATGAACTTCAGCATCTGGACTTTTCCAACAACAGCTTGACGGAGTCCAATCCCACATGAAATTGGGATGTGCACGAATCTTCGAGCTCGAACTTGAGCAACAACCCGAGTTAACGGGTCCAATCCCGAGAAGAGATCGGGCGGTTAAGACAACTGCAACGTTTTCTTGACCCGAGCCATAATTCTCTCACCTGGGAGAGATACCACCACAACTCGGACGGCTAATAAACCTTCAAACCTTAAACTGTCTTATAATAATCGAATGGAACTATCCCAACTTCTCTTGCCTTGATCCTCGGCTTACGAGAGAGTTGATTTCTCTCATAACGAACTAGAAGGCCCCTGCCCGAGAGTAGTGCCTTCTCTTCTTTCCCTTCTAAAGATTTTTTTGATAACAAGGACCTTTGTGGTAAGATAACGGGTATGAAAACGTGCAAGAGTACAAACATTTCTCCCTTCCCAACAAGAGGGCGCAAAAACCGTGTGAAGGCGATCTTAGTTGTTTGTTTATCAAGAATCCTTCCTTTTCTTATTGTTTTAACTCGGCATAATATTTTGTAAAAGATACGTAACGAGGAAATGTAAAGAGCATCAAGTGCATAAGTTTAACAGATCGGAAAGCATGCTCACCGCATTGAATCATGATGGGAAATTAATGTACAAGGATATAGTTCGGGTCACGAAAAACTACGACAGTAAGTACTGCATTGGATTTGGGGCGTATGGGAGGGTTTATAAAGTAGAGCTACCCAACGGTCAAGTATTAGCAGTTAAAAATGTTGAGGCATGTAGTGTTTTGATGATGGTAAACAAATAATGATTATCTAACTAACATGTGTGTTTGAGATGTGCATATTACGTTACCATAGAATAAGTCATGAAAGGTTAAATATATCACATCATGGAGAGTTCCTAGAAGAAATCCAATAAGTGAAGTTCCCGAGGAAGAAATCCAAAGAGAGAAGAAGTTTGATTATACGAGATGTGTCTTGCTAGATTTTATGTAAGTTCCTAAGATGGAACCAAGCATGAAGAGTTCAAGAAAAATGTTATAGAAGCAAACACAAACAAAGTTCCTAGAAGAATTCCTAGAAGGAACACAAACAGAGCAGTTCCTAGGTATATCCTAAGAGGAACATTGAATATGCAGTTCCTGAGTGGGAGCAGTTCCTGAGTCGGAGCAGTTTCTGAGTGGGAGAAGTTCCTGAAGTTTCATAGTTGAAACAAGCAGTTCCTGAGCAGGAACTATAGGTGCGAAGTTCCTTAAAGGAACTAGCACGTTGAAGTTCCAGAGGTGGAGCTATTGCATGCGGTTCCTGAGTTGGAGCAGCATGGTGCATGAAGACAGGAAGTATGAGTTTATTTTCTAGGATTCATGTAAGTATGTGGAAACGTGAAAGGTAAAGGAACAAAGGTGTCAAAAGGAACTCGTGGAACTAAGAGTCAAAAGTATCTAAGAGTCAGTAAGTTGTTGCATATTATTATCTTAATATGTAGGATTTATTTAGAGTTTGTTTCTTAATAAATCTCTACTTGATTAATTATTTTTAGATAATATGCATTAGTTGTTTTAGGATAAGATTTAGTTTTTAAATAAAAAAGATAAATTTTAAATAAAATCAGTTTTAATTTAGGATTCTGATTTTAATTTATTTAATTCTATCTTATTAGTTTTTGGAAAATAAAAGCTAGATTTATATTACGTTCAATGAGTTTTTGAGATTACGTTCAATGAGTTTTTGAGTGCAGGAACTTTTAGACGCGAGTTCCTGTATGAATAGGAACTCATGTACTTATGTCAGGTTTATGAAAAAAGTTTTCAGTAAAATATTTTTGCATGAGAAAATAAATAAAAAGTGAGTTTTGGAAAAATATATCTTGGATTATATTTTGATAAAACGTTGCTTTTTCTCCAAGTATTTATTTTCTTTTTGTTTCCTATTTTTACTCTAACTGCTTTCGTCAAACGTGACATAAGTTGTGCCCAAGAAGTTGACTGCTTCTTCCCCAAGTTTCTCCCAACTAACTGATCATGGGTTAGTGGAGAAATAAGTGGAAGTGGTGCTCAAGTTTTGAACGTACTATAAATAAGAGGCTAATGTATTCTTTTTAAGGTGTTTGACTGGTGTCTTTCCATAGTGTCTGACTTATGTCATTCCATAAGGTCTGGCTTAAGGAATAATGTTACAATAAGAATTATATTTTCTATTCCTTGTTTTGAGTCAGTTCCTGTGAGTTCCAAGTTACTACGAGTGCCATGTTCCTTTACAGTTATTCAGTTTCTATATACTAGAGTTAATCTAAATTATCAAGCGTATGTATTTGAGCTTGGGGTTAAAGGGTTTGAGTGATCTCTTGTAATGGGAACTTGGTAAAGGGTTTGAGTGAATTCTTGTATCAAGTTCGAGTGAGGAACTTGGGTAAGTTCTTATTGTTTATGCGTAGACTTGGGGTGAAGTCTATCCAGGGGTAAAGGGTTTGAGTAAACCTGTTGTAAAGAGTTGTGGGGAACTCTTAAGGGACTTAGAGTTAAGTCTAGAGTGTTAAAGTTCCTAGTGGAACTTGTGAGAGAGAGTTGGAGTTCGAGTGGAACTTGCGCATGTAATAGGTTGTAATCGAGGGAGGTTCCCTATTATAGTGAAGAGTTTAAATCCCGAGGAGGTCGTGGTTTTTCTTCTTGTATTGGGACAAGAAGTTTCCACGTAAAAATCTCTCTGCACTTTGAGTTCCTTATTGCTTATGTTTTAAATTCCGCATTATTTGGCAATAAGTTCCACACTACAATTCACCCCCCCTCTTGTAGTTCCTTCCGAGTTAACAATTGGTATCAGAGCCGGAACTCGTTGATAAGCAAGCAACCCTGCTGAGTGAAGTTCCTGCAAGAAGAAGGAACCCGTACGAGAAAGGAACTCCACCCTACGTCATTCAAAGGATCAAGTGGAAGCTGACTTTTTATCATCAATTTAAAGTCACTCAAGGATTATCAACGACCCTTTTAAACGTAAGTATCTCTTCCTTGAAGTATTCTTTATACGCATACATTACATTGGAAATTGTTCCTTATATTATTTCTAGTAAATCATTATGTATGGCTTTGATGTTTTGTTTTTGAAATTTTGGACAACTTTAATCAAAACTGTTTTAAAGACAAAATTCAGATTTTCAAATTGTTTTCAAATCAAAGAATCAGTATGCTAGAAATGGTTCAAGGAACAAGTCATATGGAACAATGCATATTGTCACTCTTGGAACTTGGTTTCCCTATGAAAGGGAACTTTATTCTTTAGGCAGTGTAATTTATTGTTATTTCATTTATTTGCCAAAGAATAGTTTTTCCATGCATTTTGAGTATATTGAACATTTATTATATGGATGCATGTTTGTTCTTAATAGTAGAGATAGTCATACAATCTTTACCGGTTGAAGTATAGATTTTTGCCTTATCTTACTAACAAGAAAGGACCCAATATATACTGGGTACCAAAGATCAAGAAGTTACTGATTTTGCAGGCTATGTGAGAGAAGATAACCAATAAATGATGACAAAATGGTTATTTGTGTACTTGGACAAGTATATGAGTTTCTCTATAAAAACATTTAAAAGAGGTATGTAGAAGGTGATACATTTGTTTAAATAAATGGGTAAGACACCTTTACAACATCTTGCATATCTTGGTCATTTATATAATATGTATATATCTTTCATAAGTTTATTTGCATCTTGATGTTCCTTGTCACTAATGCAAATTTGTGAAAGGTTAGAAAAGAGAAGTTATTTTACAAGTTTATATATATTGTCTTCTCTTAATATGTTGTGCAGGATTTTAATGTTTATTTTGTAGGTTTGATAATTGAGGTAACTAAAATATCAAAAGCATAAAAATTAGTTTTGGATCAAGGAACTCAAACTTTAATTAGGTGGAATTAATAGTGTTCCAAGAACGCTGAAATGAATCAACGTGTTAGGAACAACTAAATGTTTTCACAAGGTGAAATGGTCTATACTAGCACGAGTTCTTGTTCCTGTTCCTATATATCCGAGTTCCCAAGAGAAACACACTTAGTTGTTGACTACTCTTCTGTCATTGAATGTTGAACCTACTGGACTTAAAGCTAGAACGACATTCTAAAGGGAGTACTCTACTAAGGAACTTTATGTTTATTCCATTTTTATGCTTGAATTATGTCATCTCTTTTGACTAACCTACTAACATTAAGATGCACAAAGTATTTCTTTTTGGGTTTGTTTTATAGAGTATATTTCATAGTTTATGACAACCCAAAATGACGGAACAAGTTCATGTTCTTCCATCAAAGGAACGAACAGATTGGGAACAAGTTCCTGAAATTAAAAAGAGAGCTCCAGAGATTATTTCTTTCAGATGAACAGAAGATTCATATGATGGCCGGCAATGCCTAGGAACTTGATTCCAGTTCCAGATGAGTTTGATGATGTATGCAGGAACAAGGTATTCATTACAAGGCGAATATAATGAATGGAACTTTGGAAGACATGACAGAATACTCTTTGCTAATGTTTTCCAAATGAACATGTAAGAAAAAGCAATTGATATCATCGATTACTTGCTAAATCATCAACAAATGAATGATTAGAAGTTGATCAACAAGACATCCTATGAGATCTTCAAAGGAGAAAACATTGGTATTATGTTCTTAAGCGTTTGATTTTAAGTGTCTTGGTAATTAATAGCAATAAGAATCATCTAAGGAACTTTAAAAATAGAAGCGATGAGGTTGTGTTAGAACGCACCTCTAATTGTTAGAAACACAGAGTTTATAGCAAAATGATATATAATGTGTTATTAAGAGTTGACATATTTTTTATGAGACTAACTTGTTTTTTCCCAGTAAACAGGTTAAAGATGTTTTTTAATTTTTTATGTTGAACTCACAAGTTCCTATAGAGCTAGAGTTCCTACATATAATATGTCACTCTCAAAAGCAACAATAGCCAGCTATATGACCTCATGGAGAAGAGCTTAAAAAGTGAAGATTAAGTTCAAGTTCATAAAATAAAAGTTCAACTCAATGAATATGTGGAAGCGAGTTCCTATCGATTAGTAGGAACAGACAGCTTCCAATAACCGAGTCCCTTGATTCTAACTGGAACATAAGAACTATTCCTACGACTCATTCACAGAGACATCGGCAAAGGAACTCTATACAGGTTAGTTGTTGAGAGGAACAACTAAACAAAGGTATTTACTTTGAGAAAACTTATATTCATGTAGCTAGGTCATAAAATAACTGTACATTATTTTCTCTTGTTGCTTACATGGGATTTAAGTTGTTCTAAATAGATTTTCAATGCGTTCAAAATAAATTTTATTGTTGGAAATCTATGAGGAACAACATCAAGTTTCTTCTTGAAAAATGATTTCAAAATTAACAATAATTTCTGTTTTCAAGAGGAATTGACTTAGTAGTTGTATATGGTTATATGGATAATATTTTTGGTACAACTAACTATTTTATGCAAGGGTTTTTGCTAACCTTATAAGCAAATGTGTACGTGAGCATTATAAGGGAACACAACTACTCTCTTGGAATATAATGATGCAAGGACAAAAATATGTCAAGGAAAGTTTGAAGAAGCTAGGACGAGTATGAGTCGAGTTGGTATGAAAGTTTCCATCAAATGTGAAGACATCAAAATAATGGAACTAGCAGTTCAGAAACTCAAAAATAAGTCATCAAAATCAGTCGAGTACTTGAGGTAATATTATATTAATGGTGAAAAGTGACTTAAGTTATGATGTTCCTATTCACATTGTATCACGATTAATAAATTACATCGTTAAATTATTAATATGAATGCATAGCTTTTATAAGTCTTGCTTTAAATTATGTGAATATATGTTCTTTATAATTTCACCTATTCATGGACTGTTTAGAGGAACAAGACTTAATGAAGTATGACTTGAGTATAAACATATTCTTTTCCAAAAGTTTTGTCGAATTGGGCTCTTACACATACTAAAATTGAAGTGATTATATGTACACTAGCGTAAATATGTTACACTTAATTTTTGTGTCATAAAGGCATACTCACTTGCCTAAGAGTATTAGAGGTCTCATAATAGAACTGTGGATGCTGTCAAACATGAAAGTCCTAAGTTGCCAAAGGTACAATGAAAGAAACCTTGATGGAACAAGACAGGTAAATTCCCATAATATATTTCATTTAACCTTTAGAGGGAACAAACCTATTCTTAGCCAACCATCATCAGTTCACACCACATTTCTTCAAATACCCTTTGATTGATTAATTCCTCATTCCATTCATATCCTGTCACTTTACATCTCCTAATTCCCATGTGCTCTAAATTAAAATTCATGACTTTTAATGGTTCAATGATGCATAAAGAGTGATAAATGGTAAATACGTATTGATGGGGAAGTTATGGAAGAAGTGAGAAGCAAGTATTTTATGATTTATCAATTGATGCTCAGAAGAATATATCATTAGATGGAACTACTCATATAAGTTCCTATTGATAAAGGAGTGGTAAGGAACTCAGGGGGAATAAGGAAGGAATCAGTATATATGTTTTCATTCTTAGTGGTGGATTTCACGTATGTGTGAGTAAGCAATTACTTCTTTGTGGTAGGTAAACGTGACATTCTAGGAAAAGTGCAACAACTTGTAATGACACCCTTGTTTTTTTTTTTTTAAAAAAAAAAAGGAAAAAGAAAAAAGTAAACAAGGGTGATCAAATCTTTATTCTTTCCTAGAAGTCAATATTTCATATATATGGTTGTTAAAATGTTTACTCATGGATTTGATGATTTGAGAAGAGGAACATAAGCGAAAGATTGGAAGAACTTGATTACAAAGATAAATTCGTTCAAGTTTCTTCGGGCAATGAGTTCCTCATGGTTGGTTGGTTGAGTAAAAGTGAACTTGATTGATACATATCAAGGTGTGTGTGGGGTTTGACAGAGATTTCAAAAGTGTAAAGTGAAGTAATCAAATCTAATTATTGTTGAGAACCTCTTATTAAAAGTCTAAACCATAGAGCAAACAATATCTCTCAAGTTCCCTCTACTCAAATTATTCCATAAACTTCTTTCATATTATTTGAGCCGGATATTACAATGTCCTATCTCTTAATCCATTCTTGACTTTCAAATCTAATTTTTTTTCTTGACTTTTATTTAATTATTTGTCAAGTTCTTTCGATGGTTTTGAAGTTGAGTCTTTGGATTGTGAGTTGGAAATTTGTGTAGTACATGTATCCTAAGTTTGAAAATTGAGATTCTTGAGGCTTTTGGGACTAACAGGTGTTTAACCTTTATGGTGGTAAGTGTAGCATATAACAATATGTGTATATGATTTACCTAAAACAAAATGTGTGTAAGATGATCCTTTTCGATAATGACAAAAGGGTATGATGCTTATAGTCAAGCATAGTTAAGTCTAAATCCTTAAATGATGAAAGTTTTTTGTATGATGTGTTTATCTTATATTATAGTCAAGCATAGTTAAGTCGAAATCCTTAAATGATGAAAGTTCTTTGTATGATGTGTTTATCTTATATTGATATTTCCTTCATATACATGCATGACTTGTTTGTTAAGGGGAATTAATGTACATCATTTATTATTTAATTTGTGATAAGCATCATTTGTTTGTCATCATCAAAAAGGGGGAATATTGTTGAGGCATGTAGTGTTTTGATGATGGTAAACAAATAATGATTATCTAACTAACATGTGTGATTGAGATGTGCATATTACATTACCATAGAACAAGTCATGAAAGGTTAAATATATCACATCATGGAGAGTTCCTAGAAGAAATCCAATAAGTGAAGTTCCTGAGGAAGAAATCCAAAGAGAGAAGAAGTTTGATTATGCAGATGTGCTGCTAGATTTTATGTAAGTTCCTAAGATGGAACCAAGCATGAAGAGTTCAAGAAAAATGTTATAGAAGCAAGCACAAACAAAGTTCCTAGAAGAATTCCTAGAAGGAACACAAACAGAGCAGTTCCTAGGTATATCCTAAGAGGAACATTGAATATGCAGCTTCCGAGTGGGAGCAGCTTCCGAGCCGGAGCGGTTTCTGAGTGGGAGAAGTTCCTGAAGTTTCATAGTTGAAACAAGCAGTTCCTGAGCAGGAACTATAGGTGCGAAGTTCCTTAAAGGAACTAGCACGTTGAAGTTCCGAAGGTGGAGCTATTGCATGCGGTTCCCGAGTTGGAGCAAAGATGGTGCATGAAGACAGAAGTATGAGTTTATTTTCTAGGATTCATGTAAGTATGTGGAAACGTGAAAGGTAAAGGAACAAAGGAGTCAAAAGGAACTCGTGGAACTAAGAGTCAAAAGTATCTAAGAGTCAGTAAGTTGTTGCATATTATTATCTTAATATGTAGGATTTATTTAGAGTTTGTTTCTTAATAAATCTCTACTTGATTAATTATTTTTAGATAATATGCATTAGTTGTTTTAGGATAAGATTTAGTTTTTAAATAAAAAAGATAAGTTTTAAATAAAATAAGTTTTAATTTAGGATTTTGATTTTAATTTATTTAATTCTATCTTATCAGTTTTTGGAAAATAAAAGCTAGATTTATATTACGTTCAATGAGTTTTTGAGATTACGTTCAATGAGTTTTTGAGTGCAGGAACTTGTAGACGCGAGTTCCTGTATGAATAGGAACTCATGTACTTATGTCAGGTTTATGAAAAAAGTTTTCAGTAAAATATTTTTGCATGAGAAAATAAATAAAAAGTGAGTTTTGGAAAAATATATCTTGGGTTAGTTGTGCCCAAGAAGTTGACTGCTTCTTCCCCAAGTTTCTCCCAACTAACTGATCATGGGTTAGTGGAGAAATAAGTGGAAGTGGTGCTCAAGTTTTGAACGTACTATAAATAAGAGGCTAATGTATTCTTTTTAAGGTGTTTGACTGGTGTCTTTCCATAGTGTCTGACTTATGTCATTCCATAAGGTCTGGCTTAAGGAATAATGTTACAGTAAGAATTATATTTTCTATACCTTGTTTTGAGTCAGTTCCTGTGAGTTCCAAGTTACTACGAGTGCCATGTTCCTTTATAGTTATTCAGTTTCTATATACTAGAGTTAATCCAAATTATCAAGCGTATGTATTTGAGCTTGGGGTTAAAGGGTTTGAGTGAACTCTTGTAATGGGAACTTGGTAAAGGGTTTGAGTGAATTCTTGTATCAAGTTCGAGTGAGGAACTTGGGTAAGTTCTTATTGTTTATGCGTAGACTTGGGGTGAAGTCTATCCAGGGGTAAAGGGTTTGAGTAAACCTGTTGTAAAGAGTTGTGGGAATTCTTAAGGGACTTAGAGTTAAGTCTAGAGTGTTAAAGTTCCTAGTGGAACTTGTGAGACAGTTGGAGTTCTGAGTGGAACTTGCGCATGTAATAGGTTGTAACAGAGGAGGTTCCCTATTATAGTGAAGAGTTTAAATCCTGAGGAGGTCGTGGTTTTTCTTCTTGTATTGGGACAAGAAGTTTCCACGTAAAAATCTCTCTTGCACTTTGAGTTCCTTATTGCTTATGTTTTAAATTCCGCATTATTTGGCAATACGTTCCACACTACAATTCACCCCCCTCTTGTAGTTCCTTCCGAGTTAACAAAAAAGCTGGAGTCTGGCACCAAAGAGAAGGCACCTCTAGTGGCCAAGAGCTTTATGAACGAGGTAACATCTTTGACAGAGATTCGACATAGGAACATCGTGAAGTTCTATGGGTTGTGCTTGCGGGATAAAATGACATTCTTGGTGTACGAGTACATGGAGAGGGGAAGCTTGGCCGATGTTTTTGTATGGGTACTCCCAAGTTCACTATCGGACACACTACTTGTTTCCGACATGAATAACTTAAGACGCGATCTCACCAAGAGAATCCAAGTCATTTCTAATAACAGTCCGAGATGGCGTTCACTGCCACTGTACAGGACAACATGGGACTCTTCCCTCCAGTCAGACTCATCACAGTCATACACGTGTCGAAGGATTACTCATCCTGTCAGGTGAATAGTACTACTATAAATAGCCAAACAAGACTATTCTCAAGCGGTACATTCAATACACTACTTTCTCTCTCTATCTCTCTCTCTCAATCCTTTTCGGACATACACTGACTTGAGCGTCAGAGGGGGTTTCCTCGCATCCCCCCGAGGGTAGTTTACGTTTGTTCTCTTGCAGACTTCCAGTCTCGGACGCCCACTCACTTATTGACGGACATCTCTGAGTGCGCCACCATTTCAGCACCGAAACAACTTGGCGCTAGAAGGAGGGGCCTCCCATCTCCGTGGAAGGGTCCATGGATAAACCGGAAACCAAAGTCGTGGTCCACCGGGATTTGAAGTCGGCCAAGGATCTTCTCAACTCCGCAATCACCAGGACCTCTCGGTGCACCGCAGTTCCACCTCAATGTGCCCGAGAGCAACAACGACCAGCGCACTCCTGAGAACAATGTAACTCAGGTAAACACTGGTGGCGTTCCATTTAATTTGGCTCAGTTGAGTCAATTTTCTCCTGAACAACTGCAAACCGTAGCATCCTTCATCCAAATGTTACAAGGCACTCCTTAGCCTAATAACACTTCTGCTCCTAATACTAGAGGCGTTCAACACCGTAAACGGTCACTGGTTGTGGCCGGTAGAAACGTTGATGGTACGCCAGTAAGGAGGATGCGTACGTTTACGCAAGAGGAACGCCAGTTGGAAAGACAAATTGATGACCCAGAGTATGAGGAAGTTGCTTTGGAATCTGAGGATCTTAATAATTCGGAAGACGAAAATCAAAGTCGCTCTAACCGAGAGTACAACACCACCGGTGTTAGTAACTATTCGGTTGGCGGACATTTATTAATCAAGCCCAAACTCTCTCCATTCGGACCGGAAATTCTGAATCACCCAATGCCGAGAATCAAAATGCCATCATGCAAGTATGACGGCAGCTCAAATCCCGACGATCACGTCGCAGCCTACGAGGGGCACATGTATTTGTACACACAGGTGGACACCATCTGGTGCAAGGTTTTCCCTTCCACTCGTACTGGCATAGCTCAGACTTGGTTCAAGAGTCTCAAACCTGGTAATGTATCCAGCTTCTCTCAACTTTCATCTATGTTCAGTACCCACTTTGTGAGTAATAGGCGCCGTGAGCGCACAACTGGGGAATTATTGTCAATCAGACAAGGGGAAGCAGAATCTCTCTGGGATTACATTGGGCACTTCAATGTTGAGGCCGTATCTATTCCTAGGCTGCAGCAGGATGTAGCGGTCCTAGCCTTGATGACGGGGTTAAAAGAAGGGATTGCGTTCAGGAGTTATCTTGGCCGAAAAACTTTCACGTCATTGGGGCCAGTGTTAGTAAAAGCAAACGATTTCATAAGAGGAGAAGAATTTGACAAGGCAGCTAGCAGTCAGTATCGTGAGTCCGATAAGAAAAAAGAGGACAAGTCACGGAAGGACAAGGGTCGTGAAAACGATCGGGGCCGAGATGAAAGGAAGGAATCTAATATGGTCAATAAAGGAAGTGACCGAGCACGAGGTGACCGGGAAACAGGAGAACGCAAAGATAAATTTGATGCATACACTCAACTCACAACTTCCCGGGCACAAATATTCACCATGAATAAGGAAAGTGATAAATGGCAGCGGCCAAAAAAGATGTTTCACAAGAACCGTGACAAGACAAAATGGTGTGATTTCCATGGAGATCACGGCCACGTAACTGAGGACTGCAGGCACTTGAAGGATAATTTGGAGGATCTTATTCGCAGAGGATATTTCACTCAATACAAAGCTCAGACTAGTGAAGGTGATTTGGTGAAATCTAGAGATCAGAATGTTCAGTCTCGGATAGGAGAAATACATGTGATCAGTGGCGACCCAATTAATGACGGCAGTGTTAGTGGAGCAAAGGCTAGTTTAAAGGAATTCCGGCATCAGGTAAACTTCAATGAGAGTTGCCGTTGGAGAGAGCCACCAGCTATACCGGCCATCACTAGTGGAAAAAACGCTATATGTCACATCGCAACCGCTGCAGTCCCTAAGAGAACCGAAGCGGTAAATCCTCGAAATTTTGGGTCGGAAACTTGTGAACACAAACCGCTGCGGTTCTTAGAGAACCGCAGCGGTTAACATTAAACCGCTGCGGTTAACATTAAACCGCTGCGGTTAACATTAAACCACTGCGGTTAAGAGAACCATGCACAACGGTTAATCTTCATCTTTTTTTCCTAACACTCGCGTTTGGAATGAGCGCTTAGCCCACATAATTGAGCGCTTGAATTGAGCCCAGTTAATACGAGAAAGGCCCAACTCATCTCCTTTAACGCATTCTCTCTAAGGGAGTTAGAGTCCTCCTCTGGTCTCCTCATCTCCTCTCTCCTTCACGCATCTCTCTCCTCTTCAGCCTCCTCTCTCCTCTTTAGCCCCTAAACCTTGCGATCCATTAACAAATTCTCGCTTCCTCAAACGCCGCCCTAGTCTTACTTCTCGCCGCAAACGCTCTAGTCTCCGCCCCCCTGGTTTGTTATTTTCTCTCTCCTCCTTTTTTTTACCCCGAAATTTTGATTAGGTTTTTGATTTGTGAGTTGAGATTTAGCTCGATTTTGAATTTAATTGCAATGTTGTTTATCATTTTGATGAATGTTGTATTGTTAGTGGTGTGTTTTAAGATGGTTTCTTTGTTATTCTTTTTGCTATTGTTCTAATTGACAGCTAATGTTGTTGCCAATGGATATATTTAAGATTAGTCTATCGAATTCGCGATGAGATATTTGCATTTTTCTTTGATGAGTGTAAGAGATTTTAATGAAGGTGGTGGTTGTAGTGTTAATTCAGGCAGGGTTTGTTTGGATTGATTGTTGTTTAATTGGGTTGATGTTAATGTGAATGTTGCGATTGTCGGTAATATTTGAGATTTTTGCTAATTTAGTTTGTATTCTGCTTAAATTTTGGGTGGGGATTGATGCAAAATGTTATGTAGGGCCATATGCTTGGGTTTGTCATGTACACAGGGAGGCCGTTCCGCCAAGTCGGCCTAATGAAGGGAGTGTCAAGTTGAGGAATGAGAAGAAACGACGAAGGTAGCGTTGTGAATTTATCAAGGTATGGTGGTTAAGTGGTTTTTTGAATTTATCAAGGTATTCTTGTTGCTACTTTGGATAATACCTTGGTAAGAACTAAGAACTAATTGGTTTTTTTTCTTTTCTTTCTCTAGGTTTCACCACCACCACCACTGGGTTCCACCTTCCCCCAACGGCCACCGCCTACCCTCGTTTCTTCTTCGATTTCCCGCTTCTTGTTTGCTCTTTAATTTAATTTTTTGTGCTTTTATTGTTGTTGTTGGTGTTGCAGATTAAAAGAGGTGATTTCCTCTTGACAGGCTAAAGTCGTATCACCTTATCAAAAATAACCTAAGGTCCACTAACAAGTAGTCAGGGAAGTCAGGATCGAATCCACAGGGAGAATGTTATACTATTGTGTCTGAATTCTAATATTATACTAACTAAATCAGATGAAAATGGGTGTGTGACTAAACGAAGCAAATGACAGAACTAAATACGAAGGTAAGAATCAATTAATAAAGAACTAGGACTATGGATCACTATGCATACAATTTGGGAAATCAGAGACGAATAATAACCACCCAATAAGTCAATTTATCTAGGGCACATGTAATTTCTCTCGAACATTACCTCCCTCAAAGATCACCTAGCCGCTCTCGCATGGTCAAGGATCACTATGCCTAATGATTGAAAGCCTATACGAAATCTCTCCTCTCGAGCGCGATTCAATATTGCGATAATAGAAATACAAATCAGGCCTAATTCATAAATCTAGCATGAACGATTCAATCACAGGAAACAATTGAAATAAAGGGTAATTGTACTAATCTATCAATCCCTCATTGCATACATAGATCCCCACAATCCTAGAAATAAAACTACTCACTCATGCTTGAGAAAACAATAACGAATTCCATGTAAAAATTCATACTTTGAACTATTGCAAATAACTAAGAAATTAATCTAATCAATAATAAAGAAAACAATAAAGAAGATTACCAAACTGAAGAACTATATTGAACTTGCGAATAATCCAAAGGTTTGATCTTGAATCCACAATGAAAAGTAGTAAAACTAGGGTTCTTGAGAGAAACTATGAGAAAATAAGGACTAAAACCAAGAGATTGAATAAAAGATGTCTTAGTAATGTTCTAATTTTCGTATTTATACTAAACCTAAAACATAAAGGAAAAGTAATACGAAAATAGCCCGGAAATCATTAAAATACGCGTGCCGGGTCAACCGCCCGATCGGGCCAACTCGCCCGACCCCATCGGGCGAAAAGCTCTTTATTTCGGAAATATGACGGACTACCCGCCCGATCGGGCAAGTTCACCCGATCCCATCGGACGGGAGTCTTTTCCTCTTGTTTTCAACTCTAGAACGCAGCCAGATGAATATGTTCTCGGGTCCGATCGGGCTAAACCGCCCGATCCCATCGGGCGAGAAAGCTGTGATTTTGCGTCAACTTGCGAAGGCTGTATCTCTCAAACCAGAAGTCCTTTGAGGCGTGTGACCTATCATGGGAAAGCTTTTAAAGTCTAGTTTCCAACCCAACTGGAATTTCTTGATTATCAATTTTCTATCAAAAGTTATGATCAAAATAGTGAACAAGTGTCAGTTTTGGCACTTCTTTCACTAACTCTTTGCTTCATTCTAACTCGAAATTGGCCCAAACGGATGCATTGTGATCCTTGTGCAAGCTATCTTCATCCGCAATGATTAATAGGCTTGATCTTAGATAATCATAATCAATTTGCATCAAAATAACCTAAAAATCATCGAAACACGCAAATGGGGAGTAGTAGAGCAAAACTTGAGTAAATCATGCAAATATGCACCTAAATGCTCTAATATGAACTAGAAATGCAACCTAAATGCACCTAAAACTCTATATAAAACCATAACATCACCTCTTCCTTAGTTGATTTACCTTGTTCTTCTTCGGTTTCTCCTCTGTTCTTCGATTGTTCATGTAAGTTAATTACTACTCTCCCACTAAAATTAGGGTTTTCGAAATTTTCATATTAATTTGTGGTTTTGATTTTGTGGATTGATTTGCGCTTGAATTGGGTAATTAATATGTTGTTCTTTGATTAATAGTACGTTTGAAGTAAATTGTGTTGTTTTTGAGGTGTATTTATTTCATATTATATGGTGTATTGTTTTTCATGGTGCAAAGTAAATTTGTAATGGTTGGTGAAAGGTGTAATTTTTAGATGAATAAGCTATGCAAGTGTTCATGTGGGTGCGAGTTCGTTTGCGTTTTTTGTAACTTGTGTTTAATTTCAAGAATTTGAAAAGATGGAATAGGTTTGTGGTTGGTGGAGATAATGGCTTTTCATTGATGTAGTTGGTGGCAGTGCGGGGGGGCAACGGGGTGGGGGTGGGGGTGGGAGAACGGTGCGGTGGGGGTGTGCGGTGGGGGTGGGGGCGGTGCGAGAGGGTGGGGGGTAGTAGTGGGTGTGGGGGCGGTGCGGGGGTGGGGGAGAGTGCATTGGGGGTGGGGGCGGTGCAAGGGGTGGGGGGGGCAGTGCGGTGGGGGGGGGGCGGTGCGGTGGGTGGGGGCGGTGCGGGGGCAACGCAGGGGTGAGGTGCAGTGCAGGGGTTTGTACTTGATATGGCTATGCAGTTTTGTGGGTTGGGATTTCATTCTTGTAGATTGCATTATATGGTGCATAGTTTCTGGATTGGAGGTTGTTATAGTCTGGAGAAGTCAAGGTTGAGGTTCTTAGTAATGTGATATATAAGATGTTGAGGTGTGGTATGAATAACTTCGATGGGGGCGAAATTCCTAATATTTGAACAAAAGTAAAAAAGATTATATGAGGTCCTCTTGTTGTAGCGGGTGAAAGATCCATTCACGAATTAAAGAGTGCTTTGTCCTAAGCCCAACTGATTATTTCTTTCTTTTGCTAATAAATTTGAATTCATTTGATGTTTCCCATTTCATCTCTAGATTGGCGCTCAATGGAGCAATCTTTATAGTAGGTGACCATGATAACTATTAATGTTATATTTGTAGCTTTTATACTTGAAGTCTTGGTTAGCTTCCATATATGTGCAGCTGAATTACTAGAATACTTACGTAGATTGCATTGTTGATTCTTAGATTACTTATTGGAAGGACAACTTGGTAATATATTGCTGGCGCTATGGGGAACTAACCAAATCAAAGGGCCAACACTTTATTTGCTTGCGTTGTGATTGGAACAGGGATAATATGTCATTTTTTTCAATGTATATAGTTATAGTTGAGTATGATATTAAAATTATAGTAAATATTCTTATGTATCTAATTATTTATGTTTATGCTTCAATTGAGCATAATATGCTTAATAAAATGATTTTTGATATATATTATTGATTTTGTATTGATTAATAATGAAAAAATGAAAAAAAAAATGTTTCTTTTTTGGTTTTTGGGGTGGTCAACGCCAAAACCGCAGCAGTTAATTTAACCCAAAACCGCAGCGGTAAATGATTAACTGCTGCGGTTTTGGACCGCAGCAGTTAATATTTGGGGACTGCTGCTAGTCCAACCGTTGCGGCCCAAAACCGCAGCGGTAAGCCCGGTTTTGACCGCAGCGGTTGAACTTTTTTCCACTAGTGCATGTTGTTCTCGGTAGAAGATGCCAAACATGTGGTGTACCCCCATGAAGACCCACTGGTGGTCACTTTGAAAGTTGCAAATTGTTTGATTCACAGAATTTTGGTAGATGGAGGAAGCTTTGCCAATATCTTATTTTTATCAACTTTTGAGAAGTTGATGATTGAGCGAGAACATTTGCAGTCGGTACGCTATCCGGTGATAGGGTTCACTGGAGCGTCGGCAATACCTGAGGGGATTATAAAACTGCTAGTCAGAGTCGGTGAAAACGATGAGGCCAGGGATGTTATGGCCGAATTCCTGGTAGTAGACGTTCCCGGAGCATATAATGCAATCATTGGAAGACCGCTAATTCATGATATTCAAGGAGTGGTATCGACCTATCATTTGACTATGCTGTATGTATCCAACTTGGGTACGACATCAAAGATAAGAGGGAATCAAGAGACAGCAAAGTCATGTTATTTAACAGCACTGAAGCAGTCGGCAAGGAGAATGCCGGTAGAAGAATTGAATCCGCCAACTCGGAAATAAAGGCGAGCCCAGAAGAAAGCTCTGGCAAATGAAGCAGAATCCGAGAAAGGGGATGAAGAAATGATGGAAATTTCAATGGAAGAACTGGAGTCTAGGCCCGATGATACGCCAAGTCCCAAACCAGATGGAGAAACAAAGCAAGAGATGCTGGCAGATGACCCAGCAAGGACAGTTTCTGTCGGAATAGACATGGACCCAAAGGTCAGGGTTAACCTAGTGACTCTCCTAAGAGAAAACGCTGATGTTTTCGCGTTCTCGGTGGATGAAATGCCGTGAATAGACCCGCCCGTGATGGTACATCGTCTAAATATCGACAGCACTGTCTGCCCTATCAAGCAAAAGAAGCGAAATTTCTCCGCTGAAAAGAACAAGGCCATAAAAGAGGAAGTTGATAAGCTATTGGCGGCTGACTTCATTGAGCCATGTGACTATCCAGAATGGCTGGTCAATGTAGTCATGGTGAAGAAAACTAACGGCTAATGGAGGATGTGCGTGGATTTCACGGACCTCAACAGAGCTTGCCCAAAGGATTGCTATCCGCTACCGAGAATTGACCAGCTAGTAGACTCTACTAGCGGTCAGACATTACTAAGCTTTATGGATGCATTCTCGGGCTATCATCAAATCAGCAGGCAAGGCTTTGCCTTTCTTTGCACTGCTAAGGGGAAATAAGAAGTTCGAGTGGGGGGAGGAGCAAAGCAAAGCGTTCCTGGAAGTAAAAGAGCATTTGAAGAGTCTACCCACCATCGCAAGGCCCGAGACTGGAGACGTATTACAGCTATATATCTCGGCCTCGCCTAAAACAGTCGCGACCGTGTTGTTGGTGGAAATGGAGAAGAGACAGCAGCCAATATATTTTACCAGCCACATCCTTAACGGTCTGGAGAGCCGTTACCAGCTGGTAGAGAAAATGGCTTTGGCTGTGATAATTACCGCCAGGAAACTCAGACCATACTTTGATTGTCATCCCATCCAAGTTTTAACCAATCAATCGCTAGAAAAAGCGTTGCAAAAAATGGACAGTTCAGGGCGCCTTTTGAAATGGGCAGTTGAGTTGTCCGAGTACGACATCCAGTACAAACCAAGAACCGCGATAAAAGCCCAAGCATTGGCGGACTTTATCGTAGAAGCATCTTACGAAGAAGAAGAGCAAGTTGAGAAGGAAACATGGATGTTGGAAGCGGATGGCTCATCAGCCGTGAGCGGATCAGGGGCTGGCATTGTGATGACCAGTCCGGAAGGAAATGTTTTTGAATACGCCATCAAGTTCACCTTTCCAGCATAAAAAACGAGGCAGAGTATGAGGCCGCAATTGCTGGATTAAGAATGTGTATAGCCGCTGGGGCTAAGAGTGTATCTTTGAAAACAGATTCACAACTCGTCAATGGTCAACTGAATGGAGAGTTTGAGGTCCGAGAAGCAAACATGCAGAAATATGTTGAGAAGGCCAAAGAATTGATAGCTCAGTTGGGTCATTTCGAAGTTCAAGCCATTCCAAGGGCTGACAATACCAAAGCAGACGCACTCTCTAAGCTAGCAAGCTCTGATTCTTTGAACATAGACAGATCAGTCATGGTGGAAATTCTGAAAGAAAAAAGCATTACTGAGAAGATTGTGACCGTGAACACCGTCAACCAGCAGGGTGAATGGTTCAGCGAGGTAATAGCGTATAAGCTGACTGGATCACTACCTCCAAATGCTAGGGAAGCCAGAAAGTTGAAACGACAAGCCAGTTGGTATATCATCTATCAGAATGAGCTATACAAGAAATCCTTTAGCCTACCATTATTGAAGTGTGCGACAGCATGGGAGTCGAGAAAATACTGGAAGAAATCCATGAAGGGATCTGCGGAAACCATATCAAGGGAAAAGAGTTGGCATTGAAAGCCCTAAGGGCCGGGTTTTACTGGCCGAGTATGTTGGCAGACGGGCAAAGCTATGTCAAGAAGTGTGACAAGTGCCAAAAGTTCGCTCCCATCATTAACAGGCCCGCGAATGATCTACAGCCCATACTGTGTCCAAAACCATTTGCACAATGGGGATTGGATATCCTTGGACCATTTACAGCGGCTACAGGTGGCCGAAAATTCTTGATTGTTGGTATCGACTATTTCACAAATTGGATCGAGGCAGAGCCGACAGCAAAGATCAAGTCAAATCAAGTCAAAAAGTTCATCTGGCAAAACATAATGACAAGGTTTGGCATACCAGCTGCAATAGTTTTTGATCATGGAGCGCAATTTGATTGTCGACCAATCAAGAGTTTCTTGTCCGAGTGCAAGGTTAAGTTTGCATTTTCAGCCGTATGTCACCCGCAGAGCAATGGGCAAGCTGAGGCCGCAAACAAACAGATTCTAGGAGCTCTCAAGAAGAAGTTAGACGAGTTTAAGGGGGCTTGGGCCGATATGGTCCCAGCAGTATTGTGGGCCAATTGAACAACTGAAAAGGAAGCGACTGGAGAAAGTCCGTTCAAATTAGCTTTTGGGACATAAGCAGTCTTGCCAGTAGAGGTTGGTTTACCGACCTATCGGATCAAGCACAAAGATCTAGAGAGCAATGATCAGGCTTTGAGAGAAAATCTAGATTTCCTACCAGAAATAAGGTTGATAGAGGAACTTAAAGCTGCAGCATACAAGGATCGTATCAGCAAGGCCTATAACAAGAGAGTTCTGGAGAGACCGCTAGCGCTGAGAGATCTGGTATTGCGAAGGACGGCCGCCACTGGAAAGGCTCATACAAAGGGAAAGTTAACAGCCAATTGGGAGGGGCCATATCAGATAGCGAAAGAAATTGGTCCCGGTTCCTTTGCTCTGAAAACAATGGACGGCGTCGAACTTAAGAACTGCTGGAATGCTAGTGTTCTAAAGAAATATTATGTTTAGACATCTTGTGTAATGGGCCCAGGGCCACTATTTTCTTGTCTGAATAATATAAACGACCGTTAGCATTCCGATTAATTATCTCTTATCATGTTTATATCTCATGTACAACAGAACTAAATTGTACGCTATTGATATTTTTAACGGCCACATAACAGGTCAAGTGCAAAAAACGACCATATAACAAGTCAAGTACAAAAACGGCCATATAACAGGTCAAGTACAAAACCGGCCATATAACAGGTCAAGTACGAAAACGGCCATTTAACAGGTCAAGTACAAAAACGACTATATAACAGGTCAAGAACCAAAATGACCATATGACAGGTCAAAATCAAAAGCAGCCATATTACAGGCAAAGATCACAAACGGCCATGCAACATGCCCTAATAGCCAAATAACAGGCATAATATACATAATAGTGTCGAAGATACGATATATCGTGGATTAATTGTCCGAGGCGAAAGCAAAAGCAGACCGAGAAATGAAAATTTACAAAAACACGAAGCTTCAATACTAATTACTGGCATGGCGGCCAACTACAAGCAAAAACGTGGGCAGCCATAAAAAAAGGCATCAGAAACTGATAACAGTAATTGTTATTAGAAGCATATTCAATTTACATGCCATAATGGGCCGAATTCAGAGTTGGATAACAATATTCATATTACAAGAAATCTAGCTATTAGAACCTGCAGAAGAGCCTGGAGATGACCGCCAAAAACATCAAGGGAGAGGCGCCTCTTCATCCTGGGCGACAGGAAGAACATTGGCAATCACGTGTTCCTCGCAGATGAAGGGCTCACCCTCAAGAGGACGCGTATGAACACCTTTTGCGAAGGCGGTCTCCATTTCCTCCCAGTTGAAGGTAGGATGGGAATGGTAAACACACCTCTTAGCAGCCACCCAACCGCCATCATACCTCTCCCCTAATAGACCGATAAACTCCTCGGACTTCTTGAAATTCGCCACAGCTCTATGGTCGACATCAGACTTCGCTTTTTCAACAGCAGCAACCTTCTCACTCTTGGTAGATTTCAAGGCCGCCTCCAGCTAAGCAGACCTCTTCTTGGCCGTCTCCAACTTTCCCGCTTTAATGCGCAAGTTAGACAACTCCACGTCAATCACGACCCTCGATGCCTTCTCAGCGTCAAGATCTTGTTGGATTTCATCGGCACGAGTGTTAGCAGCTTCAAGTGCAACTTGCAGTTCGGCCAGAGATTGCTGTTGACTATCGGCCAGTGATTGATAGTGAAGATACTGCTCGATCAGCTCAATGGCGGAATTGTTGGTCTGCATCAAAAAGTCAAGATATGTAAAGAAAAAAAAAAATTTAAATTTACCACAGCCATATCATGCGCAAGCTGAGCAGTTGGTGCCACCAACTTGTCTGCCGGAGACGATAGCCCAGAGTACCACCGTTGGCCGAGATGTCGGCATAGAGAGACTCATCCTCCCTCATATCCCAGTTGGGTTGATAAATTTTTTCAGGGGTAGTGGAAGGACGAGAAAAAGCAGCTTTTACAGTGGCACTCAGGATCACCACCTTATGCTCTATCCACTCATGGATCCGAGAAAAAATTCCCGGACCTAGATTCGATAAGAAGCTTGGAGCACTGTGAACATCATAAATTTTCTGGCGCATGGAGGAGCCAGATCCCAATGTCGTCCCAATACTGTCGATAACAGCATCGAGAGGAGAGATACGGTTGCTAGCAGGCGCATGCTCCCGAACCGGACTCTCATTTGGGACGTTAATGGCGGACCCCATGTTTTGAGTTTCGGACACATCATTAGTGTCCAAGGCTTGCCTCTTGCTGGGGCTCTCCTCGACGTTGGCCTCACGAGGTCGCCTCTGACCCACCGTCCCGCTGCCACGACGGACGAGAACCTGAACAACAGACAGTGGAGAATTCTGATCCCCGCGACCGGCATTGAGACCGGGAGTATGACCTGGATTACGACCACCACGTCGGGTACAGGCCCGACCAGTGTTACGACCACCGCGACCGCGATCAGCGCCACGCAGGCCGCCAGTAAGGCCATGGACGGTATCGTAATCGAAGACAGGGTCATCAGGGGTCTGAGACATTGGCGTTAAGTCCTCGTTGAGACCTAAGTCCTCAAGATCTAAACAGACTGGACTTGCAATAGCAAAGCCAATAAGGATTAGTACTGTGTTAATCAACAAAAAATATGTCCTATGTCGGACCATGAGTCAAGAGGCAAACCTTCTGGGTGGGTCCGGCAGAGAAACAAAGCCGACAGAGGCTCGTTCTCCAATATATACATTGCGTGGGGGAGCCATTTGCAGGGGATCCTTCCCTCGGCATCCTCATCGTCAACAATAACAGTCCCAAGCTCGGACTCAAAATAGTCAAAGGCCTTTTGTTCGGCCGCAGAAAGACCATAAGAGGGTATGTCCTCCATCCGGGTGACCGGCTTGGTAAAATGACGGCGGATAGGGAAGTTATCCGGCACTTTAACCCAATAAAAAGCTGGTTGCCAACATTTTAACCCGATTAACTTAGGGTAGACGGTAAGCTTATTTTTGGCCGTCATTAAGCACCACCATCCCTTCTCGGTGGATCCATTCCGTCGCAGCTAATGAAGCCGACGAAAAAGATTGAGCGTCTCAGGGAAACCTAAATAGCGACAGGTCCAAATGTACGCGATCAGATTTCTAACGGCCAAGGGCGTCAGCTGAGCCAAGCAGACGTTAAAAGCTTTCAAAATCCTTACCAAGGTCAAATCTAAAGGAAAGCGCAACCCAAATTCAAAATGGTGCGCGTAAACAGCTGTGTGCCTGATGCGGCGCGGTCGTACGCGCTACCAAAGGTAAAAGTTTATTTTCCTTCTTTCCAAAACAAATGAATGTAAGTGGCATGTAGGGTCGTATCCACAGAGACTTGAGGGACTAACTCGTGCTTATAATAGATCAAATGGGACTTTTGTGTTTAAAGAATTGAATACTAAATACGAAGAACTAAAGATCAATAAAGAAGTAATGTAATCAAGAAGAGAGGAATCTTGAGTTCGGTTAATGCCTACTTCGATTCATACTATTGATCATTGGTTTCTCAAATGTGTAACTTTACTCTTAATTACTCAAAGTTGGAAATCAAATTCCTTTTCCTCAAAAATACCGTTAAACAATCACAATCAGATGATCATAAAACTTGAACTAAAGATTAATCTAATCTAATCAGAGATTAAATTCAAATCAATAGAACATCAACGAACAAGGAAACAATGAGCCAATTAACAAATTGCTAGCACAACATATTCAAATTAGAAATTGTGATTTCCCTAGTGAATAATCAAGAATAATCAGATTCATTAATCAAACCCTAGATTGCTACTCATGAAAGAAGAACAGATGATTCGGCATCAATTCTAAATCCTAGCAAAAGATAAATCAGACGTATAAACTAGTAGTACTCCTAGCAATACATACAATAATCATAGATCAAGAATAAGGAATCACAATTATAATTAAGATAAAGTCAACAAAGAGAAACTGTAACAGCCCGAATCCCGAGCTGCTAGCTTAACTCGCTTAGCAATCACAAATCTCAATTAGCACCAAAATAATACTAATCACTTATGAATAAGATAACATTCGCAGCAGAAACAACCTGAAATATACGATCACGGGCCGTGGGTTATGGGCCCACAAAACAATATCCTTTAAATACACCAATAACTCGACGAAAATCCCAAATTGATTATATACAATGAAATATCAGTAACTATTTCTGAATCAACTATCTAAAATACAAACTCAATCCTTAATCCACAAGACATCTTTATCTTGCTCCATTCCAATTCCGAGCTCTCAATACACGACCTGCAAATTCAGGGAAAAAATACAAAAACAAACAAAATTCCAAAATGAGTGAAAAACTCGTAACCTTTACTTCAGCCCGTTATAAACATTTTTATTATCAAACCATTTCTTTCCATAACAACGCTGGCATAGCTTATTCTCTTAAACAAATCAGTGTCAAGTACAGGATTTGGACAAACGCCGCCTCCAAGGTTCGTTATGGAGCCCAACAATACTACCTCCAAGGTTCGTTATGAGGCGTAGCCGACCATATCAGGTCAAAAGAAGTAACCGTCCTCCACCCATACCTTGCCCACTTTCTATTTTCAGTTCATAAACTAAACCAGCAAAACAATTGCGTATTCATAATTATCCAATAATATTTCCAGAATCAACTCACGACATCACATTCATAACTATGGCCATAGTACGAACTTATATATCAAAACAGAACAAAGAGATCCACACATGAGGCCATAAGTACTACATTTTACTGAACATAAAAGTTACATGAACCGCATTCCAAATTCCAACAATACAACCTCCTTCATTAATCTTCATCTCCAAATGAAACTCAACTCCATAATCATCCTCCAACAACCACCTCACAACAATAACGATAATCAATAACCAATCTTAACTAATCTACACTAGAAAATATAATCATAACTAATTCCCAATTTAGAAATCCTCCACTTAGACATCCGAATTTCCTTAATCCTCATTTCACAATCATAATTCTATACTTAATATATTTATGAAACAATATCAACAAAACTTAGCTCACAACTATAATGAAAATAAATAAGTTACTTACTAAACAACATGTAACCAAACCACCTAATCTAAATCAATGGGCTCTTCAAATAGCACTAACTATGCTCATCAACAACTAAGTTTCTTGAAATCAAACTAATCAAAGACAAATACAAATAATGTTTTTAGCTAGCTTAAACCTGATTTCAAATAAAAATAGATGAACTTTTCCCAAAACAAATAAGAAATCAGATTGCAAGGTAAGACAATTACCACGAACCAAACAATAACACAAGAAGCAACGGCTACAACCATCACCACCAACAAGAAGGCGCCGGTAGCAAGCCACCGGCGGTGCCAACAACGCCACAACAACAACAACGACAAACAACAACGGCAACGAAGAACAACCAACAAAGAAAAACACACGACAACACATCGAGATCAACAAAAGAATGGGGTAGAGAAGGAAGACAACCACAACATCGGCAACGGTGATGTATCACCGGCAAGACACCCACACAAAGCGGCAAAGGAAACAACAACAAGAACGCACGCACGGCGAAGCGAAGAGGAAGAGAACAGAGGAGCACCGGCAGAAGAAAAGGGAAGCTCCGACGAGCGAGGGGAAGCCGACGAGCTCCAAGAAGAAACCTGGGAAGTAGGGGAAAAAAGGGTTTCACGAGTTTGGGGTTTCTTCGTGAGAGAGAAATGTGTTTGGGGTCTTTTTGGGTTTCTTTGGGGTTTGGATGAGAGTGCCACGGGAGAGGTGGGATAAGTTTGGGTTTTGTTTCCCAATTTCACCGACAAGGAAAACAAAAGAAACCGACTTTAATTTCCCTATTTGGCCAAATACCACTCAACTTAAACTTAAAATCTGAAATATATCAATAATAACTTCATAAAATTAAATAAATAAATATATTACAACACGACAAATAAAAATCATACTCCACAACTCAAATAAAATAAGATTTTTTTCGAAACATAATTAACTTAATAAATATAATTAGCATTCAATAAACACCTTTAAAAATACGGCTATTACATACTACCACCCTTATTTAGAGTTTCGTCCTCAAAACTTGCAAACAGTAAATTAAAGAAAACCAAAATCTCAAGCTCCTAAGACATTAGGCATCCAACCTCAGTTCTACCATCAGCTTTTGTATCTCCACTTCAACTCAATATTAGGATCGAGGAGCAAAGAAGACAAAAGGGGCAAAATTTTCGGCATCGGATTCCATTCATCTCATTTGCAGAGATCTCGTTTGAAATTCGTTTACTTAACCAAATCATACAATTTTTTTTACTCAAAGTACACAACATAGGCAATACAAGGCATTATACCTTCACATAAATGAATCATATAGCACACGCATAAGCGCAAACACTCAAATACTCAACCCTTCAATTTTCCTAATCTCCAACGATCGATTCTCAACCACTAATAACCCAAATCGATTTCAAACTATCCTAAGAATCTTTTACCCTCGCTAGTTACCCAACTCGGCATACGGTCGCAAGGTTGCTCTGATACCATCTTGTAACAGCCCGAATCCCGAGCTGCTAGCTTAACTCGCTTAGCAATCACAAATCTCAATTAGCACCAAAATAATACTAATCACTTATGAATAAGATAACATTCGCAGTAGAAACAACCTGAAATATACGATCCTGGACCTGTGGGTTATGGGCCCACAAAACAATATCCTTTAAATACACCAATAACTCGACTAAAATCCCAAATTGATTATATACAATGAAATATCAGTAACTATTCCTGAATCAACTATCTAAAATACAAACTCAATCCTTAATCCACAAGACATCTTTATCTTGCTCCATTCCAATTCCGAGTTCTCAATACACGACCTGCAAATTCAGGGAAAAAATACAAAAACAAACAAAATTCCAAAATGAGTGAAAAACTCGTAACCTTTACTTTAGCCCGTTATAAACATTTTTATTATCAAACCATTTCTTTCCATAACAATGCTGGCATAGCTTATTCTCTTAAACAAATCAGTGTCAAGTACGGGATTTGGACAAACGCCGCCTCCAAGGTTCGTTATGGAGCCCAGCAATACTACCCCCAAGGTTCGTTATGAGGCGTAGCCGACCATATCAGGTCAAAAGAAGTAACCATCCTCCACCCATACCTTGCCCACTTTCTATTTTCAGTTCATAAACTAAACCAGCAAAACAATTGCATATTCATAATTATCCAATAATATTTCCAGAATCAACTCACGACATCACATTCATAACTATGGCCATAGTACGAACTTATATATCAAAACAGAACAAAGAGATCCACACATGAGGCCATAAGTACTACATTTTACTGAACATAAAAGTTACATGAACCGCATTCCAAATTCCAACAATACAACCTCCTTCATTAATCTTCATCTCCAAATGAGACTCAACTCCATAATCATACTCCAACAATCACCTCACAACAATAACGATAATCAATAACCAATCTTAACTAATCTACACTAGAAAATATAATCATAACTAATTCCCAATTTAGAAATCCTCCACTTAGACATCCGAATTTCCTTAATCCTCATTTCACAATCATAATTCTATACTTAATATATTTATGAAACAATATCAACAAAACTTAGCTCACAACTATAATGAAAATAAATAAGTTACTTACTAAACAACATGTAACCAAACCACCTAATCTAAATCAATGGGCTCTTCAAATAGCACTAACTATGCTCATCAACAACTAAGTTTCTTGAAATCAAACTAATCAAAGACAAATACAAATAATGTTTTTAGCTAGCTTAAATCTGATTTCAAATTAAAATAGATGAACTTTTCCCAAAACAAATAAGAAATCAGATTGCAAGGTAAGACAATTACCACGAACCAAACAATAACACAAGAAGCAACGGCTACAACCACCACCACCAACAGCAAGGCACTGGTAGCAGCAGCCCACGGCGGTGCCAACAACGCCACAACAACAACAACGACAAACAACAACGGCAACAACAACAACCAACAGCAAAAACACAACGACAACACATCAGCATCAACAAAAGAATGGGGTAGAGAAGGAAGACAACCACAACATCAGCAACGGTGATGTATCACCGGCAGCACCCACACAAAGCAGCGGCAAGGAAACAACAACAGCAACGCACGCACAGCAGCGAAGAGGAAGAGAACAGAGGAGCACCGGCAGCAAAAGGGAAGCTCCGACGAGCAGGGAAGCCGACGAGCTCCAGCAGCAAACCGGGGAAGCAGGGGAAAAAGGGTTTCACGAGTTTGGGGTTTCTTCGTGAGAGAGAAATGTGTTTGGGGTCTTTTTGGGTTTCTTTGGGGTTTGGATGAGAGTGCCACGGGAGAGGTGGGATAAGTTTGGGTTTTGTTTCCCAATTTCACCGACAAGGAAAACAAAAGAAACCGACTCTAATTTCCCTATTTGGCCAAATACCACTCAACTTAAACTTAAAATCTGAAATATATCAATAATAACTTCATAAAATTAAATAAATAAATATATTACAACACGACAAATAAAAATCATACTCCACAACTCAAATAAAATAAGATTTTTTTCGAAACATAATTAACTTAATAAATATAATTAGCATTCAATAAACACCTTTAAAAATACGGCTATTACAGAAACCTCACAATAATAGACCGAAGCTTGATTAACCGTTCTCAAGACTAGATTTAGGCTACGATCGACATAGCATCCATCCAAGAAATCTTCAAACTAATGATTCGAAACTCCAAAAAGGGAAGATAGGGATTAGGATTCTTCTTCTCTATCCTCTCTCTAATTAGGTTCAGAAATTACATCCCCTAAAACAAAAAAAATGTTTTTTCATTAATAAAACCTCAGGGAAAGCTGAAAAGTGTCGAAGAGTCGTAACCGCGTCGAGGTGCGTGAGTCGGGCGATCCACATGCGCGAGTCGGGCCTTCGCTGCTGCCCAAAAATTCAACCTCTGCTCGAAGTGCGCGACTCAGGCTTCTATAGCACGCGGCTCGTGCCTTTGCTCACGCCAAGCACCCCTCCGCTCGAAGTGCGCGAGTCGTACGTGTGTGGTGCGCAGCCCGGGCACTAGCTACTGCCCAGGATCCGAAGTTCTCCTCAAACGCCCGAGGTGGGCTCTTCAACGCCCAAGGTGGGCAAACAATGCTGTAGAGTCACAAAGAGGAAGAACTTGGATGCCTCCACCATATAAATCTAGACTCCAATGAACTTTGTGATCTTTTTATGTTGAATGGATCGCAAACACGGGATGGAAATCCACCTGTAAATGATCATAAACATATATAACCACAAAATATCCTTAAATCTCCTCTACTATTGCAACTTCATCATAACTCCCTCTTCTCCACACTAAGGTTTAGATGAGTCAAACTCTCCTTCTTAAACCTTAAACCTTAGTAAAATGGACTTCTTAACACTCTATAATCGCACATAACTTGGTCACATCAAATACCCCCACACTTGAACTTTACTCGACCTCGAGTAAACTCAAAATAAAGGTCAATGAGGCACCTCTTCCAAGCCATTGCTCACCTTTCACTACTCCCCTTATCTCTCTATCCTAGTGTATGATAAAAGTTTTCTATTTCTCCCGATTCGCTTAAAGCCAAGTCTAAGGGTAAGAGTCACCCCCACACTTGAACTAAAAGCTCTCTTGAAATAATGTAAATAGCATTCTCATACTATACTCAACACCAAGATAATAAAAACACATAACTTTGAACCCCGAAAGATCTCAAAGGATTCAAAACCATTCCAATCTGCACAACACCACAACCATCCTCATGTCATGAAATGACAAAAGCAAATTCGAATCCTGACAAATCTCAAAGGACTCGAACTTGGACCATCTAAACACAATCACAACCACCAAACTCCTTATTCCTCCAATGATGAGCGAGCTCTAACCTATTCGCCTCTAACTCCGAACATCAAGATGAAAAACCTACCCGAGGCATTCCTTATATCACCAATCCTCCTTATGACACCAACTCCGGCAAATGCTTTCAAATTTTCTCTCTTTTATCTCTCATTTTGCCTAGGAGCCCTTTCGGGTTTTCATCCTAGCTTAACACAATTTTTTTTTTCATTTATGAGCTCACCATCTCACCCGCTCCAATTAGCCACTTTTTTGCATAGATTGCCCTTTCGGGTTTTCAACCTATCTGGGCCCCCATTTTTGCCTGAGTCGCCCGCCCTTGCGGGTTTTCAACTCAGCGGGCTTTCGTATTTTTTTTTTTTTTTATCAAGAATAAGCAAAAATAAAACAAAATATATACAAGAAAGTAAGCTATCCCTCCCCCACACTTGAAACAAACATTGCCCTCAATGGAAGAAAGGACAAACAATAAACAAAAGGGAAAGGGAAAAGCTTACAATTTAGGACCGAGAAGGTCCTCCGGGATGTTGGCTAGACGATCCCCTCGCAGCTCTCATGCGAGTCAACTCAGCATCGATCTCAGTAGTGGGGTCAACATACCCCGTCCCATCAACAGTAGATGGATATTGGGACACAAAGAAATTATTCATGGCAGACATCATCGAGTGCATCGAATAGACATTGTCATCTAAGGTGTGGTATTGTTGCCTCAACTCGTAAAGCTCCTGACCATAGTAGTCTAACCGACTGGTCACTCTAGCCTCAAAGGAAAGAGGTACCTCGGCCTCACCCATCTCCTGATGCTCACCCTCAGCCTCTTGATTCTCTTCGCGGGCTGGTGCTGGGGCCGCGCCTCTAATTTGGTTGAACTCTTCTTCCACCCCCGGACGATAGATGTCATCGGGTGGGATAAAAAGATCAGCTTGTGAAGTATGCTCAGTGATGGCGAGACGGTTTTGTGGCAAGGACATGTACCTTACCAAGTTAGAACCGTAGAGCCATAAAAAATGGTCCTTAGAGGGAGGAAACCACAGCATGTAGGCTCTATGCAATTGAGTAAGAGAGTATTTAAATGTAATGTCACTTCGCCGAGTTTTAAAATAGTTTAGAGGGCGCAAAATATCTTCTCCTTCCTCATCGACCGGTACTTCCTCCCCTACATAGTGTGCTAGTTGAGTCACCATACCCCCCATACTGATTTTCCCATGCTCCTTGCGACGCACCTCAAAATAACCATTTAACCAGATATCTAACCAGTCCGGGCATCCGACACCTCCCGGTGTCATAGTCCATAAACACTTGAGATCAAGCTTGGGAATAGCAGTAGGCTCCCCATGGCAAAATACCGTCATAGCTAGTAGACGGTGGACAAATCTAAGAGCGGGGTGAGGAATGTGGCTACTTTTGCACCTATGACCCCAAATGAGTCCACGTGTGATGTCTGACCAGAAAAGAGCCTCATTGCATACACCGGCTGCCATAAACCGATCATCTGGCTCATAGTTCCAACCAAAAGCAAGTTTTACCTCCTCATAGGTCAATTGAAAATTCTTGCCATTGAGGGTGAAAATGATGGTGGGGCCCTCAGGACTATCCCGTTTCTCTAGTGTAGAGAGAAACTCCAATGTGTATCTCTCATAAGTCGGCTTTTTTATCTTCATGAATCCATCTAAACCCACCTTGGCTAAGAGGAACTTAACCGGTTCAAAGAGTCCTAGTTTGCGTAAGGTGTCGCAGCACACAAACTTGGTCTCTTGAATTGTTCTTCCCGGTTTGGTCAATGTTTTCCACCTTTTCAGTTGAGTTGCATTGAGATGAGTGAGACCCAGACAATCATTCCGAGCTCTCTTAGGTGCCATATCAAGAGTAGAGAAGCAAAGCAAGTTATCACCAAAACAACCAATCTCACCAATCAAATAAAACCCAATCCTGAAATAGCACCACACCTTCTTTAACCTCCACCACAACACTATCCTATCATACACCACACAATGCACACACCTCAACTCCACCAAAACACAAAACCCACACCAATTCACCAATAACCAATAAAAAACAAGCAATCACACCAAGAACATATATAATCACAGCAAGCAATCCAAAGATTAAGCTAGAACTGAAATTCAAGCAAAACCAAGAGGGATGGATTGAAAGTTTACCAAATTCGGAGTTTCAAGTGTGGTTTTCATCAATGCAACCCCAAATAAATCTTCCATGATACTCCAAAAGTCTTCTTATGTCTTCAATTGGTGCAAATTGATGAAGGTGAAAGAAACCCTAAAAGTTAGGGTTGTTCGAAAATAAAGAGAAATTTCAGATTTTTGTGGTGAAAGAGAAAGATGGAGGATGAAGATGACGATTTATGGCAGTGAGAGATGGAGAAGAGAGTGTGAGAATGATGAGAGAGTGGAATGGAGATTTGGGAGTGGTGAGACCTAGGGAAAGAGAGAGAGAGTCGAGAAGGGTGAGGGGTAATGGGGGGAAAGTATGAAGAGAAGAGGAAAAAAAAAAAAACCAAAGGGGGTTTGTTTTCCTTGATTCGAAACGCGCGACTCGGGCGCTACATATGCGCGAGTCGGGCGGTTCTTACTTGGGACATCGGCAAGGAGTGCTCGCGGTGCGCGCGAGTCGGGCGAAAAAGGGCACGGGTCGCGCATGAGCTCTGCGGCTTCCCTCTACTTAGCGTTACGGAATTTTTTTTTTTTTTTTTTTTTTTTCACCTCCTTGTATGTGCTAAGGATACTGCAAACATGAAGCAAAGTACACCAAGCATAAAATCCTAATAAAGAGAAAGAAAAAAAAATAAAATAAAAAGAAAAGAAAGGGGAAAAGAAAGTAAGTAGAAACAATACAAGGCACGGGTTGCCTCCCGAGTAAGCGCTAGTTTAAAGTCGTTAGCTCGACCTTTTGCTCATCAATGGTCACTCATAGACCGGGTCCTCCAACTCTAGACCCTTGGTCCCATCCGGTGTAAAACCTCCATGGTAGGGCTTGAAATATTGCCCATTAACTTTGAAAATTTTGGAGGTCTCCTCACTTTGAATTTCCACCGCACCATGAGGGAATACCTTCACTACCACAAATGGACCAAGCCATCGAGAACGTAACTTTCCGGGAACAAACGAAGACGTGATTGATAGAGTAGGACACGTTGTCCGATCCACAAACTCCTTCCGAATTATCAACTTATCATGCCATGCCTTTGTTTTTGCTTTATAAATCTCGGCATTCTCATATGACTCATTCCTTATCTCCCTCAAGCTCTTGGAGTTGCAACTTCCGATGCAACCCGGCTCCGTCCATATTCATGTTGAAATTCTTCATGCCCAATATGCCTTATGTTCTAGCTCTACGGGCAAATGACGGGGTTTACCGAACACTCAACCGGTATGGGGACATACCAATGGGTGTTTTATAAGTCATCTGTATGCCCACAAAGCATCGTCTAACCGCTTACTCCAATCCTTCCTATTAGGATTCACGGTTTTCTCAAGGATGGATTTGATTTCTCTATTGGAAACCTCGGCTTGACCATTGGTTTGTGGGTGGTAAGCGATGGATGTTTTGTGGGTGACTTGATATTTCCTTACCAACGCTCCCACTGTCCTATTGCGAGAAATGAGTCCCCTTATCAACGATTAAAGCTCTTGGGATGCCGAACACCGCAAAATATGTTAGTTTTCCCAAAATCTACTACTACTTGCGAATCATCAGTTCTAGTGGCTTTTGCTTCCACCCATTTAGAAACATAATCCACAGTAAGCAAGATATAAGTGAAACCAAAAGAATTGGGAAATGGTCCCATGAAGTCCATGCCCCATACATCAAAAATTTCAACATAGATCATAAAATTTTGGGGCATTTCATTCTTTTGAGATATGTTCACGACTCTTTGGCACTTATCGCAAGATTTCTGAGAATTGAAAACTATCTTTGTTCAAACTAGGCCAAAAAAAATCCCACGATCAAGAACTTTTCTAGTAGTTCATCTTGCTCCAAAGTGACCTCCACAAGCATGTGCATGACAAAAGTAAGTATAGAAGTTACCTCATCATTGGAAATGCATCTCCTAATAACTTGGTCGGCACAATGCTTCCACAGATACGGTTCATCCCACACATAATGTTTTGCATCACTCATGAGTTTGTCTCGTTGAGCCTTAGAGAACCCAGGGGGGTGCTCATTAGAGACAAGAAAGTTCACAATGTCGGCATACCACGGAAGCATGGTACTAATAGCAAGTAACCTCTCATTCAGAAACTCTGCTTGAATGCCCTCGAGAATCTTTGCTTTTCCACCTTTGGATTCTATCCTACTTAAGTGATCCGCTACCAAGTTTTCTGTACCTTTCTTGTCTTTGACCTCAATGTCAAACTCACTTAATAGCAAAATCCACCAAATTAATCTTGGTTTGGCTTCCTTCTTCGTCATTAGATGACGAAGAGCTGCATGATCGGAGAATACTATCACTTTGGTGCCTAACAAATATGAGCGGAACTTCTCGATGCAAAGACCCTTGCTAACAACTCCTTTTCGGTGGTGGAGTAGTTACGGCGATCCTCGTTAAGAGTCATGGAGGCATAGTATATGACATGAGGCACTCGCCCCTCCCTTTGACCCAAGGCCGCTCCGACGGCGTAATCACTAGCATCACACATGATCTCAAAAGGTTGAGACCAATCTGGGGGTCGGATGATAGGTGCGGAAACAAGCATTTCCTTCAACACATTAAATGCCCGCCGACAATCTTCACTAAGCTTGAAGTCAACATCCTTTTGCAAGAGAGAACACAAAGGTGCAGAGATTTTGGAGAAGTCATTGATGAACCTGCGGTAGAAACCTGCATGACCAAGAAAAGAACGGACTTCCCGAACATTAGTGGGGTAAGGCAAAGATTGGATAGTATCAATTTTCGCTCTATCAACTTCGATACCTTGGGCAGAGACCACATGGCCCAAAACAATACCATGTTCCACTATGAAATGACATTTCTCGGAGTTAAGAACTAAGTTAGTATCAACACATCTTTTAAGCACTAGAGTAAGATGAGCTAAACAGTTATCGAAAGAATTTCCATGAACTGTAAAGTCATCCATAAAAACCTCAACAAAGTTCTCCACAAACTCAGAGAAGATACTTACCATGCACCTTTGAAAGGTGGCCGGGGCATTACAGAGCCCGAAAGGCATGCACCTATAAGCAAACGTACCAAAGGGGCACGTGAAGGTAGTTTTCTCTTCATCCTCTGGCGCTATGGCCACCTGAAAATAACCCGAGTAGCCATCTAAAAAACAGTAAAAGGCATGACTAGCAAGCCTTTCCAGCATTTGGTCAATAAATGGCAAGGGAAAGTGATCTTTTCTAATCACCGCATTCAATCTACGGTAATCTATACAAACGCGCCACCCATTCTGGACGCGGGTGGGCACTAAGTTACCATCCTTGTTAGCTATAACAGTTACCCCAGTCTTTTTCGGTACAACTTGAGTAGGACTAACCCACTTACTATCAGAGATGGGGTAAATCATACCTGCCTGGAGAAGTTTTAAAATTTCCTTTTTGACCACCACCATCATGGGTGGGTTCAACCTTCTCTGAGGCTGCCTAACTGGCTTAGCATCATCCTCCAACAGTATGCGATGCATGCATGTGGTGGGACTAATGCCTTTAATATCGGTAATAGTCCAACCTATGGCTTCCTTGTGCTCTTGGAGGACCTCAAGCAACCTCCCTTCCTGGTCCTTGGTGAGTTTATTTGATATTATGACCGGAAGGGTATTGTCCGCACCAAGAAAAGAGTATTTCAGATTGTCAGGAAGGGGCTTCAACTCTACCTTCGGTGCCTGCAAAACAAAAGGTAACAACTTTTCTCCAGGGACGGTCAAAGGGATAGGTCCCATATGAAATGGCGTAATTGGTAAGCGTTTGGGCCCACTGGAGATCTTGAACCATTTCCCCGCAAGTTAGTGCTCAACACATATGCCACATTATCTAGTTCAAAACCGTGCTCTAGAGCTACTTGCAAAGCATCATTTTCATCAAGATCAAAAACATCTTGTGTCACGAGAATCAATGATATCAATAGCATAGCATGTGTGTTCTTCGATCGGAAATTTCATGGAATCATAGATATATTTGTTCCATCAACATCTTATGCCACAACATCTTGTATTCTATGTTGGTTCCATCAAATTCCATAGTGAGTGATCCATTGTGAACATCAATTTTAGTCTGGCAGTTTTCAAAAGGGCCGTCCTAAAAGGATAGGAGCGGCATGCTTATCATGGTCCATGTCTAAGACATAAAAATCAGCAGGGAAAATTAATTTATCAACTTTAACCAACACATCTTCTACTATACCTCTAGGATAAGCGGAAGATCTATCGCCTAATTGGATCACCACTCCGAGTTTCAATTAACTTTCCTAATTTAAGAGACTCATACAATGAAAATGGAATCACATTGATAGAAGCGCCCTAAATCGAAGCATAGCCTTTTGAAACGTAATCTCCCAATAACGCAGGGGATAGTAAACATGCCCGGATCGCTACACTTAGGTGGCAATTTACCCCCAAAGACGGCCGAGACATGTTCACTAACTCTGTACTTTTTGGGCCCCCTCAATCTTTGTTGTCTTTTAGCGGTACACATTTCTTTTAAAAATTTTGCATACCTTGGAATTTGTTTAACAACATCAAGAAGAGGGATATTTACCTCGCATTTACGAAAGGTTTCGTAAATGTCCTTTGTCGACCTCCTTTTTTGCGGGTATATCTCAACGCCGTAGGAAATGGTGGAGATGGTTTGCTAGGAGGCACGAGATGGAGTTTTCACACTTGCTTCTTGGCATGGTGGCAATGGTCCGGTCTCGGACACCCGGCTCCTCATGAACAATTGCACTTCCACCCGTATTATTACGCTCTACTATCAACTCCTTCCCACTTCTCAAAGTGATGGCACTAGCATTAGCTCTCGGATTGGGCTCGGTTTGTGATGGCGGTTTCTTGAATCCCGGAGCCTCTAATCTATTCACGGCACTTGAAACCTAGCTCATCTGCTTCTCCTGATTTTTGATACTAGAGCGGGTCTCCTCTTGAAACTGAACCATGTTACCTTGCATGCTGGTCACATTCTTGGTTAAGGCATTGAGCATATCTTCAGTAGACATTGTAGAATTTTGCCTCATCCTCGAATTCGACCACGATTAGCGGTTTTGCATAGGAGGTGGGCGCACATAAGGTTGTGCTTAATGGTATTCTTTGCGGTGGATGGATGTCGTGATCATTACCATTACCATACCTCAACCTCGGATTATCTCTCCAACCGGGATTGTAGGTGTTGGAATAAGGGTCATACCTCCTTTGATTCCCTGAACCTTGAAAACCAAGAGCTTTCACCTCCTCACTTTGTTCTTCTTGTAGTTGAGGACAATAATCAATAGGGTGTTCCGAAGCACATATACCACATGCCTTCACCTGGTGTGGGCTTTTCTTAACAACAAGATCCCTTACCAATGAAGTGAGAGCTTGAACTTGCTCCTCTAGTCTAGAACTTTGAGCACTAGAGCTGCTCACATTTGCCTTCCGGTTGGTGGATCTCTTACTAAAATGACGGGAGCCTTCAGACAACTCCTCTATCAAAGCCCGAGTGTTGTCCGGAGTTTTATAGATAATGGATCCACCACTGGCAGCATCTACCATTCTGACATCCTCATCCGAGAGCCCATTATAAAAGTATAAAATGAGGTCTTGTTCATTGTACCCATGATAAGGACAACTGGCACTCAGCCGTTTGAACCGTTCCCAATACTCGTAGAGAGGCTCATCATATTTCTGCTCAGTGTTGCTTATTTCCTTCTTCAAAGTAGATGATTTAGAAGCGGGAAAATATTTGTCCAGGAACCGCTTTTTCATTTCAGACCAACTGGTGATACACCCCGGTGGGAGATAATAACGCCAGTCTTTAGCCGTATCCTTTAGAGAAAAAGGAAACGCCCTCATCTTAACCTGCTCCTCCGTGGCATTACTCGGTTTCATGCTTGAGCACACAACATGAAACTCAGATAAGAACTTATTAGGGTCTTCACCACTGAGCAAATGAAAAGATGGTAACAGATGAATGAGCCCTGATTTGAGCTCAAATGTAGTACCTTCCACAAGTGTTGGGAAAGTGATACATAATGGTTGCTGATCAAGATTAGGAGCGGTGAGCTCCCTCAAAGTACGATTCTCCACTCGCGGTGGCATCGCTTCCTCAAAGTGTAAAGCAAATGAAAGTGCTCGAAAATTCACTCGCACATCTCTCCTTGACCTGAAAAAATCCAATTCAAGTTCTGGATCATACTGCAAGTGATCTTGATTAGTGGTACGAGAATCAACCATGTACTAAGAAAAATAATAAGAATTGTAAAGAACTATCTAAAATAAACACGTTTTAGTAATTGCCAAGTCCCCGGCAACAGCGCCAAAATTTGATGCGGCGCGGTCGTACGCGCTACCAAAGATAAAAGTTTATTTTCCTTCTTTCCAAAATAAATGAATGTAAGTGGCAAGTAGGGTCGTATCCACAGAGACTTGGGGACTAACTCGTGCTTATAATAGATCAAATGGGAGTTTTGTGTTTAAAGAATTGAATACTAAATACGAAGAACTAAAGATCAATAAAGAAGTAATGTCATCAAGAAGAGAGGAATCTTGAGTTCGGTTAATGGCCACTTCGATTCATACTATTGATCATTGGTTTCTCAAATGTGTAACTTTACTCTTAATTACTCAAAGTTGGAAATCAAATTTCTTTCCCTCAAAAATACCGTTAAACAATCACAATCAGATGATCATAAAGCTTGAACTAAAGATTAATCTAATCTAATCAGAGATTAAATTCAAATCAATAGAACATCAACGAACAAGGAAACAATGAGCCAATTAACAAATTGCTAGTACAACATATTCAAATTAGAAATTGTGATTTCCCTAGTGAATAATCAAGAATAATCAGATTCATTAATCAAACCCTAGATTGCTACTCATGAAAGAAGAACAGATGATTCGGCATCAATTCTAAATCCTAGCAAAAGATAAATCGGACGTATAAACTAGTAGTACTCCTAGCAATACATACAATAATCATAGATCAAGAATAAGGAATCACAATTATATTTAAGATAAAGTCAACAAAGAGAAACCTCACAATAATAGACCGAAGCTTGATTAACCGTTCTCAAGACTAGATTTAGGCTACGATCGACATAACATCCATCCAAGAAATCTTCAAACTAATGATTCGAAACTCCAAAAAGGGAAGATAGGGTTTAGGGTTCTTCTTCTCTATCCTCTCTCTAATTAGGTTCAGAAATTACATCCCCTAAAACAAAAAAAAACGTTTTTTGATTAATAAAACCTCAGGGAAAGCTGAAAACTGTCGACGAGTCGTAACCGCGTCGAGGTGCGCGAGTCGGGCGATCCACATGCGCGAGTCGGGCCTTCGCTGCTGCCCAAAAATCCAACCTCTGCTCGAAGTGCGCGACTCGGGCTTCTATGGCGCGGCTCGTGCCTTTGCTCTTGCAAGCACACCTTCCGCTCGAAGTGCGCGAGTCGTGCGTGTGTGGTGCACAGCCCGGGCACTAGCTACTGCCTAGGATCCGAAGTTCTCCTCAAATGCCCGAGGTGGGCTCTTCAACGCCCAAGGTGGGCAAACAATGCTGTAGAGTCACAAAGAGGATGAACTTGGATGCCTCCACCATATAAATCTAGACTCCAATGAACTTTGTGATCTTTTTATGTTGAATGGATCGCAAACACGGGATGGAAATCCACCTGTAAATGATCATAAACATATATAACCACAAAATATCATTAAATCTCCTCAACTATTGTAACTTCATCATAACTCCCTCTTCTCCACACTAAGGTTTAGATGAGTCAAACACTCCTTCTTAAAACTTAAACCTTAGTAAAATGGACTTCTTAACACTCTATAATCGCACATAACAAAATTTGATGCGGCGCGGTCGTACGCGCTACCAAAGATAAAAATTTGTTTTCCTTCTTTCCAAAACAAATGAATGTGAGTGGCAAGTAGGGTCGTATCCACTGAGACTTGGGGACTAACTCGTGCTTATAATAGATCAAATGGGAGTTTTGTGTTTAAAGAATTGAATATTAAATACAAAGAACTAAAGATCAATAAAGAAGTAATGTAATCAAGAAGAGAGGAATCTTGAGTTCGGTTAATGGCCACTTCGATTCATACTATTGATCATTGATTTCTCAAATGTGTAACTTTACTCTTAATGAGTCAAAGTTGGAAATCAAATTTTTTTCCCTCAAAAATACCATTAAACAATCATAATCAGATGATCATAAAGCTTGAACTAAAGATTAATCTAATCTAATCAGAGATTAAATTCAAATCAATAGAACATCAACGAACAAGGAAACAATGAGCCAATTAACAAATTGCTAGCACAACATCTTCAAATTAAAAAATGTGATTTCCCTAGTGAATAATCAAGAATAATGAGATTCATTAATCAAACCCTAGATTGCTACTCATGAAAGAAGAACAGATGATTCGGCATCAATTCTAAATCCTAGCAAAAGATAAATCGGACGTATAAATTAGTAGTACTCTTAGCAATACATACAATAATCATAGATCAAGAATAAGGAATCACAATTATAATTAAGATAAAGTCAACAAAGAGAAACCTCACCATAATAGACCGAAGCTTGATTAACCGTTCTCAAGACTAGATTTAGGCTACGATCGACATAGCATCCATCCAAGAAATCTTCAAACTAATGATTCGAAACTCCAAAAAGGGAAGATAGGGATTAGGGTTCTTCTTCTCTATCCTCTCTCTAATTAGGTTCAGAAATTACATCCCCTAAAACAAAAAAAAACGTTTTTTCTTTAATAAAACCTCAGGGAAAGCTGAAAACTGTTGAAGAGTCGTAACCGCGTCGAGGTGCGCGAGTCGGGCGATCCACATGCGCGAGTCGGGCCTTCGCTGCTGCCCAAAAATCCAACCTCTGCTCGAAGTGCGCGACTCGGGCTTCTATAGCGCGCGGCTCGTGCCTTTGCTACGCTAAGCACACGCTTCCGCTCGAAGTGCGCGAGTCGTGCGTGTGTGGTGCGCAGCCCGGGCACTAGCTACTGCCCAGGATCCGAAGTTCTCCTCAAATGCCCAAGGTGGGCTCTTCAACGCCCAAAGTGGGCAAACAATGCTGTAGAGTCACAAAGAGGATGAACTTGGATGCCTCCACCATATAAATCTAGACTCCAATGAACTTTGTGATCTTTTTATGTTGAATGGATCGCAAACACGGGATGGAAATCCACCTGTAAATGATCATAAAAATATATGACCACAAAATATCCTTAAATCTCCTCTACTATTGCAACTTCATCATAACTCCCTCTTCTCCACACTAAGGTTTAGATGAGTCAAACTCTCCTTCTTAAACCTTAAACCTTAGTAAAATGGACTTCTCAACACTCTATAATCGCACATAACTTGGTCACATCAAATACCCCCACACTTAAACTTTACTCGACCTCCGTGCCGAATAATTAGTCACCTTTGAGTCCTTGTCCGGGATCACCAATTTATATTCGGGCGGGAAGGCATACAACTTTTCCGCAACCTCGCAGTACTTGAGATTTATGGCACACTGCCGCCAAGTTTTGTAGATGACCGTTGATTTCGGACCACTACTATAATCCACCTGGGAGCGATCCCACGATGCTCAACATCATTGCGGTTAGGAATTGGCTCGGACCGAGAATTAGGGGCATGCTGGAACTTTCCCCTAAAGCAATCTCAGGTTGACGAATACTTCTATCCCGGCCAGAAGTAGAAGGACCATCAGTCTCGTCCATTGTAGCAAGAGAGTCGTTGTCTGAACCTAGATCAACAACAGGTGGATGAGAAGGGCCGACATCATGAGCAAGGCGGTCGTAAAAATCATCCGCCACTACAATCCCATCATCTGTTAGGTTATCTAACCAAGCATGTTCCCTCAACGGCTGAACATTAAGTCCGGGAACAGCATCAGGGGGAGGATTTCTAACGGTCCGACGAGCTAAGATTTGGTGCCGTAATTCTCTTAGAGTTTGTCTATCACTACTCATCCTCGCGGACAAATATTGAGAGGTCAAATTTTCTTGTTCAGGAGTGGAACGATCATTAAGAAATTTGGATCTAAGTTCCCTATCCCGGTCTGCAGTTAAGGGCAAGTCGGCTAATAGACGAGTTTTTCCTTCCCTAGGTGTAACACCCCAGAATATCAAAGGCGGAAAAGAAAGAAATAATAATATATTTGATAGGACGATGGCAGAAACATCGTCTTCTGGGAATGTCACTACTACAAGAATACTGTTTAAATAACTAAGTGATAAAACCAAACATAATTAAATACTATAAGTAAATTAATTACTTAGATTAAAATCGAAAAGAGAAAACTATCTCAAACTAAAGAGAAGTCTAGAACTAAAACCCTAATAGATTATTTCTCGCATCTCAACCCGAGCCCAAAATCAAAGAAAATCCCCATCAATAAAACATGCAAAATATACAACAAATATCCACAATCAGTGGGGAGTAACTAGCAGTTCTCCCAGAACAATAGCAATCAAAGCACGATTCAGAAGAAGATTATTAAGAAAGGAATAACATGCAATCATTACATCAATAGCATGCACATAGAAATCATAAAGCTCATAGATGAAACAAGTGATCATCAACAATAAGTAAACATGATAGAGTGAGTGACATAATTCTAATATATATAAATAATAATAAATCAAGAATTCAACAAGTTATTGAGTCGAAGCCGAACGCCTGGTGATTCGCAAATCACTTCCTAAGGTTTGTCGGATCGCAATCTCCAAGTCGGTCTATGGGCTTACGTTCCCCCGCGCCTGTGTCTAAGAATGGCCAAACTCCGTGCGAGGGTAGAACACGCGAAACTCCCCGACTCTCGGACGACAACAATTAACCCGGGTGTACCCCTAGTTCGCAAACCGGGTGGTTGGCATGTTCTTCACTAGGGGACTACATCTATCCCACCGGATATTCTTATCTCAAAATACAATCATGCATACAATCCAAGTATCATTCATCAAAATATTCATCAAAAAGGGATGCCACCCGGCCTTATACCCACAGTTCATCAAAACAGTTCTTCATAATTCCTCAAAATAAACCACTTATAAATTTTCAACAAATATCTCTCATAATAGCACTTGAACATCTCCAAACATCATCAATGATAATATACTGGTTTTTACAGCATCCACAATTCAATCAACAATACACCACCAAATAACTCTAAATCATATTGATTAAAAGAGTAGTAACACTTAATCATTTTCTTCCATAAATCAAACATAAACATGTGGTTACCGAAATGATGCATACTATATACTGCTGAAAATCAGTAACCCAGAATATATTAAATTATAAATTATATCTGATTTACAAGCCTTCAAACAATTTAAAAGTGTATCCTCAATTTCATTACAAAAACACCATAATAATTATGAAACTAACAAATTAGAGCATTAAAATCACACAAATATTATCATATAACCCTAATAGCTCTAATGACATGGTAAAATTTTTATTTATAATTTTCGGACTCAAAAAGTATTTTTAACAGTTAATATACAGATTCCTCAAATAAGCCATTTTAACAATTAAAAATATAAAAAGACGCCCAAAAATTACCAAAAATTCACATAACATGTAAAAACTCATGGAAATGCATATTATTCAAATAAATTAATTTTTCTGCCTCTACAATAATTTTCATGAATTATATACTGACAGAACAGAAATTACAAAAACAGATATATCAATTAATTAAAACAGTAAACAGTAGATAAAAATTATTCTAAGGCAAGGAATATATTATACGCATGTTACATGATCTAAGAAAAATGATTTATCAATTTCAACAGTCGTTCAATAATTATTATGAAATTTAGCCAAAATGCATGAAATACTAATTAAATCAAATAAATATTAAAAATCATGCAAAAATTATTTTTCTCTACACAGTATTCACATAGCATGTGTCACGTATGTTCATGTAGAATTTCGTCAAAAATCTCATTCAAAAAGTATTTTAGATAATTCCTAACGTTTTAATCTAATACCGAATACTACTCTAATCACAATGATTCTAGGATAACAACTAGTTACCTGGATCGTCGGGAGGAGAGCTGAGTCCAAAGATACAATCACGAGTTAAGAATGCAATCCAAATCCTCTTCTAACACCAAGGCATAACAAACGAGAATTGTAGCAACAAGTCACTAAGCATTTCTTCTTGAACGTTGAAAACTCTTGTTTCGCACTGCTCTGTTACGACCATTGTAACACCCCGTCCTTCTACTACTAAGATACTAACAAAGTCTAATTAAGAAATACTAAAAATGACGTTAGCGGAAATAACGTCGGGACGGTTATGCTACTCTAAAACAATAAATAAAGATGATAACTCAAAATTCATTGCTTAAAAGGGAATAAATCTCCGAGTAAACATCATAGTTCTAACATAAAAGAAGTATCCCAAATTGTATCATACTATCAAATCCAAAATACCATGAGACATGCAAGTCTCCCATAATAAACTTAAATAAAACTAATATCCTTGAAAGCAATCCAAAAATAAGTCTCCTTATAGAGTTCATCTACCAAAAACAGTACTAGAAGCTTCTTCTCACAACCAACTCTCACACTGCTAGCCCAAGCAGTCAAAAGCCTAGCATTCATTTCCATCTGCAAGATTATATTACATATTTCCACAGTCAGTGGGGAGTAACTAGCAGTTCTCCCGAAACAATAGCAATCAAAGCACCATTCAGAGGTAGATTACTAAGAAAGGTATAACATGCAATCATTACATCATATCATGCACATAGAAATCTTAAGGCTCATAGATAAATCAAGAGATCATCAACAATAAGTAAATTTAGTGAGTGACATAATTCCAATATAAATAAATAATAATAATAAATCAAAATACAACAAGTTATTGAATCAAAAACCGAACGCCAGTGATTCGCAAATCACTTCCTAAGGTTTGTCAGATCGCAATCTCCAGGTCAGTCTATGGGCTTACGTTCCCCACTGCCTGTGTCTAAGAATGGCCAAACTCCCGTGCGGGGTAGAACACGCAGAAACTCCCCGACCTCTCGGACGACAACAATTAACCTGTGTGTACCCCTAGTTCGCAAAACCAGGTGGTTGGCATGTTCTTCACTGGGGACTACATCTATCCCACCGGATATTCTTATCTCAAAATACAATCATGCATACAATCCAAGTATCATTCATCTAAAATATTCGTCAAAAGGGATGCCACCCGGCCTTATACCCACATTTCATCAAACAGATCTTCATAATTCCTCAAAATAAATAATTTACGAATTTTCAACAAATAACTCTCTTAATAACACTTGAACATCTCCAAACATCATCAATGATAATATACTGGTTTTTACAGCAACCACAATTCAATCAAAAATACACCACCAATTAACTCTAAATCATATTCATTAAAAGAGTAGTAACAATTAATCATTTCCTTTCATAAATCAAACATAAACATGTGGTTACCCAATGATACATACTGTATACTACTTAAAATCAGAAACCCAGAATATATTAAATTATGAATTATTTCTGATTTACAAGCCCTCAAATAATTTAAAAGTGTATCCTCAATTTCACAACAAAAACACCATAATAATTATTAAACTAATAATTTCGAGTAGTAAAATCATACCAAAATTATCATACGATACTAATGGCTCTACTGACATGATAAAATTTTTATTTATAATTTTCGGACTCCAAAAGTATTTTTAACCGTTAATATACAGATTCCTCAAATAAGCCATTATAATAATTAAAAATATAAACAGACGCCCAAAAATTACCACAAATTAACATAACATGTAAAAACTCACGAAAATACATAATATTCAAAGAAATTAATTTTTTTACCTCTAAAAATAGTTTTCATGATTAATATACTGACAGAACCGAAATTACAGAAACAGATATATCAATTAAATAAAATAGTAAACAGTAGACAAAAATTATTCTAAGGAATGGATTACATACTACGAATGTAACATGATCTAATAAAAATAATTTCATCAATTTTAACAGTCATTCCATAATTATCATGCAATTTAGCCAAAAATGCACAAAACACCAATTTAATCAAATAAATACTAAAAATCATGCGAAAATTATTTTTCTCTACACAGTATTCACATAGCATGTATCAAGTATATTCATGTCAAATTTCGTCAAAAATCTCATTCAAAAAGTATTTTAGATAATTCCTAACGTATTAATCTAATACCGAATACTACTCTAATCACTATGATTCTAGGATAACAACTAGTTACCTGGATCATCGGAGGCGAGCTGAAAACTTCTGGAAATCCCCACAATAGGCGTGTGACCCTCTTCTTCTTCAAATTCCAAGCACCAAGTATAAGTAAAAAGCCACAAAAACAATTCACGAACAATTATCAAAGAGAAGAAATGAAGAAAATTTGAGAGAATGAAAATGGTGATGATGATGATGATGATGGACGAAAATATTGGAGGATGGCAGCCAAAGGATTCTGATTTTCTAATCAGAATTTGAAGTGAATTAAGAGGTTTAATGAGGTTTTAATTAAAGAAATCATTAAGGGGGGGTTATGGGGGTTATAAGGCATCAAAGAGTCTTAAGGAAAACAAAAGAGAAAAGAAAAGGAGAAGGCTCTCCTATTACTTCACTTGGCCGGCTGCCCCAAGCCCAAAACCCACACAAAACTTTCGGCCCAAATTCAACAACGATCCATGCTCCGAAAGCCCGATACGCGATAAAACGGTTAATTCCTAAATCGCGCCTAAACCTTGAAAATACTTAATAATGAAAATAATTCTAATAAATTATATTATAAATATAAATATAATAAACACATTAGCACGCCACATGCGATGCAACATTTCATCACCCAAGTCGGTCCAACAACGTTACAAAAACGCTACGCGACAAAACAGTATCCTAAACGCCTAAACAAATAACGAAATTAATATAACCTTTAAAATAAATAACTAACAACTTAAAATAAATATATCACAACATATAAATATATATACACATTTTCACAACACGTTCCAAAATAATCTAAATAATAAATTATTTATTTTTACGAAAAAATATCATTTTAAAATAAACTAACACCAAAAATAAAGAGTGAAAATTACGGGGTGTTACGACCAAAGATACAATCACGAATACTAACTTATTAATCTAATACCGAATACTACTCTAATCACTATGATTCTAGGATAACAACTAGTTACCTGGATCGTCGGGAGGAGAGCTGAGTCCAAAGATACAATCACGAGTTAAGCATGCAATCCAAATCCTCTTCTAACCCCAAGGCATAACAAACGAGAATTGTAGCAACAAGTCACTAAGCATTTCTTCTTGAACGTTGAAAACTCTTGTTTCGCACTGCTCTGTTACGACCATGATTCCCGATTATATAAAGCTCAGATTATAAATCGCTCCGGTCAGAATGTATAACAAGATGTTATAAACGTTGAGTCCAAAAATGAAGATGATCCAAGGGTTAGATCTCCGGCTACGGTTATGTTCGTGAAGGTGTGACAGGAAAAACCGGGTTGAAACTTCCTATTCTTTTCCTCTTCCTTTTCTCTCTTCCTTTTCTTGAAAAACGGTGGGTGATAAATGCAAATGATGCTGAACTTCTTTGAATAAAAATCAGAATTTTATGGATGTTTAATGGTTGAAATAAAGGGTTTTAATGAAGGAGAATAATTAGGGGGTTATAGGAGTTACAAAGCTACCAAGAGTCACAAGGAAAAATAAAAAGAAAAGAAAGAAGAGGAGCTCTCCTTCTCCATCTCCTTGGCCGGCTGTCAAGCCCAACACACCAACAAAAACTTTCGGCCCAAATCAACAAGGGTCCAAGCTTCAAAAACCCGCTACGCGATAAAACGATTAATTCTTAAATCGCGCCTAAACTTTGAAAATACTTAATAATGAAAATAATTCTAATAAATTATATTATAAATATAAATATAATAAACACATTAACACGCCACATGCGATGCAACATTTCATCACCCAAGTCGGTCCAACAACGTTACAAAACGCTACGCGACAAAACAAAGATCCTAAACGCCTAAACAAATAACGAAATTAATATAACCTTTAAAATAAATAACTAACAACTTAAAATAAATATATATATAAATATATCACAACATATAAATATATATACACATTTTCACAACACGTTCCAAAATAATCTAAATAATAAATTATTTATTTTTACGAAAAATACCATTTTAATGTAAACAAACACCAAAAACAAAGAGTGAAAATTACGGGGTGTTACAATCACACCCCCTTAAAAGAGTTTCGTCCTCGAAACTTCAAAACAACCAAGAGACAAAAGAGAATACTCTAGATAAAGAACATTAAGAAAACAGAAATCGATGGATTTTAGTTAACTAAACAACTTTGCAGGTATAAAATTTGATAAATCAAATAATATATATATTTTATTTTCGAAGACCGAAAGAGTTGTACAGTAAAGAAGCACGGTAACAACAATCATTTTATAAAATGTGAAAGAACCAAAGACAAGTATTAGAAAGTTTAAGGTAAAAACTTTTGCACAATAAACTATAGGTAATTTTGTAAAAGAAGCAGGAATAAATATTTACGTAAAATTATAAAAGAATAAATCCGATCATACATACATATTTTTAGAAAAGAAACGAAGAAGAAAAAGTTCGTAAATAGATAGCCAAATCAATTTAAATAGAGGTAACCACACGGGCTTATACTCCACTTAAAGAGATAAGAGCACTTTAATAAAGAGTAGCTAGCTGCTTTATTAAAATAGCACTTACGAACACAAGTCATGACATATGTTATAAGAGCATACGCCTCCTAAACATATATATGAAAATTAAAGTTCGCAAAAGAAAATGAAAACTCTAAAATAAATTTCACAACGACGAAACACTAATAATAAATAGGCGATAAAGTAATAAATTATAAACAACAATTATAAAATTTGCTAAGTCGACACAAATGTGCATGGAACCACCCATTGCAATCTAGTATCAACAAAACAATATTTGAAAGCCTTCTTATCAAATCAACATTAGAGTTTACTGGAATCACCCAATATAAACTTAATGTCAACTCAAAAAAAGAAATTAAATCAAAACAGATAAAATACGTCAACTTATCAAATTGACATACAAGTCAAAGGAATCACCCATTATGACTCAATATCAACTCAAACAAGTTTAAAATTTAGACTTATCAAATTGACATACAAGTCAAAGGAATCACCCATTATGACTTAATATCAACTCAAACAAGTTTAAAATTTAGACTGAGTATATAAATTTCGTTTTCAAAGAATATAAAACAGATCAGTCAAAACCAAAGAATTAAATAAGAAGTATTGAAAACAACCAAAATTTTGCTATGAAATGAGAAAGCACTAAATATTTACACAAGAAACAACAAATAGTAAATGAGATCCTTTTACACATTTGAGTTTGAAAAATAATGCTAATAAGAAAAGTAAATTAGTAAGTAAAATAAAAGTTGTTGAATGCTAACCTTTAAAACAAAATAGTTTACATCTACTTTTCAAACTAACACCAAAACAACTCGTTAGGGTACTTTTATTTTCAAAGACTACAAAACTTATTAACATAATTAAAGGCTGAACAAGGATTAGCATGAAAAACAAAAAATATCAAAAGAAAAATATTTATAAATATAGATGGTCAAAAACGGTAAGAGAAATTTGAAGACAATTGAAATTAAACGTTTTTCAAAAGAGTATGTCAAAATATTAACAATAACAAAATTTGAAAGTCAGAAAATAACTCTAACATAAGTATAAAATTTATTAAGTTCAAAGATCTAAAATATAATTTGGAATATAAATTCAAACTAGAAAGTTTTGTAAATAATAAAACAGATACGTAGTACTCACATAAAAACAACACTCAATTGAAAAAGAATAGAAAATATATACTGTCTCACATAATAACATATACCATCAAGCAACTAGCAAATAAAATAAATGTAATGAAACACACAAGACTATATTAAAATAAAATTAAAGTTTATCTTTAAATTGCAAAACACAAAATAAATTAAACACACAACTAGACCGAAGAAGCTCTAAATTACTTCGCTTTCGCTGCGCATTCTGATAAAAGAGAAAATAAATTACATGCAAGCGGCCCTGCAAATAAGATTAACAAACTTGGTAGACTAATTCCACCAATAAAACAAGTAACTATACATATAACATATGCTCCATAAGCATGAGAGCACACCACATTCCCATAAGGCTTCCCTTTTACTTACTCTACCCATCACACTCTCATTATAGTGAAACTACTAAACTTAATTCTAAACAAATTTTATATCCTATGGCTAACTAATAATTCTAAAGAATCATTAGCAACTCTTTTTCAGAGTTTAGGAACGTTTTGCTCTGATACCAACTGTAACACCCCAGAATATCAAAGGCGGAAAAGAAAGAAATAATAATATATTTGATAGGACGATGGCGGAAACATCGTCTTCTAGGAATGTCACTACTACAAGAATACTGTTTAAATAACTAAGTGATAAAACCAAACATAATTAAATACTATAAGTAAATTAATTACTTAGATTAAAATCGAAAAGAGAAAACTATCTCAAACTAAAGAGAAGTCTAGAACTAAAACCCTAATAGATTATTTCTCGCATCTCAACCCGAGCCCAAAATCAAAGAAAATCCCCATCAACAAAACCCGCAAAATATACAACAAATATCCACAATCAAGTGGGGAGTAACTAGCAGCTTCTCCCGAACAATAGCAATCAAAGCACAATTCAGAAGAAGATTATTAAGAAAGGAATAACATGCAATCATTACATCAATAGCATGCACATAGAAATCATAAAGCTCATAGATGAAACAAGTGATCATCAACAATAAGTAAACATGATAGAGTGAGTGACATAATTCTAATATATATAAATAATAATAAATCAAGAATTCAACAAGTTATTGAGTCAGAAACCGAACACCGGTGATTCGCAAATCACTTCCTAAGGTTTGTCGATCGCAATCTCCAGGTCGCCTATGGGCTTACGTTCCCCACCGCCCGTGTCTAAGAATGGCCAAACTCCCGGCGGGGGTAGAACACACGAACTCCCCGACTCTCGGACGACAACAATTAACCCATGTGTACCCCTAGTTCGCAAACCGGGTGGTTGGCATGTTCTTCACCGGGGGACTACATCTATCCCACCGGATATTCTTATCTCAAAATACAATCATGCATACAATCCAAGTATCATTCATCAAAATATTCATCAAAAGGGATGCCACCCACCTTATACCCACAGTTCATCAAAACAGTTCTTCATAATTCCTCAAAATAAACCACTTATAAATTTTCAACAAATATCTCTCATAATAACACTTGAACATCTCCAAACATCGTCAATGATAATATACTGGTTTTTACAGCATCCACAATTCAATCAACAATACACCACCAAATAACTCTAAATCATATTCATTAAAAGAGTAGTAACACTTAATCATTTTCTTCCATAAATCAAACATAAACATGTGGTTACCGAAATGATGTATACTATATACTACTGAAAATCAGCAACCCAGAATATATTAAATTATAAATTATATCTGATTGACAAGCCTTCAAACAATTTAAAAGTGTATCCTCAATTTCATCACAAAAATACCATAATAATTATGAAACTAACAAATTCGAGCATTAAAATCACACAAATATTATCATATAACTCTAATAGCTCTACTGACATGGTACAATTTTTATTTATAATTTTAGGACTCAAAAAGTATTTTTAACAGTTAATATACAGATTCCTCAAATAAGCCATTATAACAATTAAAAATATAAACAGACGCCCAAAAATTACTAAAAATTCACATAACATGTAAAAACTCACGGAAATACATATTATTCAAACAAATTAATTTTTTTTCCTTTACAATAATTTTCACGAATTATATACTGACAGAACAGAAATTACAAAAACAGATATATCAATTAATTAAAATATTAAACAGTAGATAAAAATTATGCTAAGGCAAGGAATATATTATACGCATGTTACATGATCTAAGAAAAATGATTTATCAATTTCAACAGTCGTTCAATAATTATTATGAAATTTAGCCAAAACGCATGAAATACTAATTAAATCAAATAAATATTAAAAATCATGCAAAAATTATTTTTCTCTACACAGTATTCACATAGCATGTGTCACGTATGTTCATGTAAAATTTCTTCAAAAATCTCATTCAAAAAGTATTTTAGATAATTCCTAACGTATTAATCTAATACCGAATACTACTCTAATCACTATGATTCTAGGATAACAACTAGTTACCTGGATCGTCGGGAGGAGAGCTGAGTCCAAAGATACAATCACGAGTTAAGCATGCAATCCAAATCCTCTTCTAACCCCAAGGCATAACAAACGAGAATTGTAGCAACAAGTCACTAAGCATTTCTTCTTGAACGTTGAAAACTCTTGTTTCGCACTGCTCTGTTACGACCATGATTCCCGATTATAGAAAGCTCAGATTATAAATCGCTCCGGTCAGAATGTATAACAAGATGTTATAAACGTTGAGTCCAAAAATTAAGATGATCCAAGGGTTAGATCTCCGGCTACGGTTATGTTCGTGAAGGTGTGACAGGAAAAACCGGGTTGAAACTTCCTATTCTTTTCCTCTTCCTTTTCTCTCTTCCTTTTCTTGAAAAACGGTGGGTGATAAATGCAAATGATGCTGAACTTCTTTGAATAAAAATCAGAATTTTATGGATGTTTAATGGTTGAAATAAAGGGTTTTAATGAAGGAGAATAATTAGGGGGTTATAGGAGTTACAAAGCTACCAAGAGTCACAAGGAAAAATAAAAAGAAAAGAAAGAAGAGGAGCTCTCCTTCTCCATCTCCTTGGCCGGCTGTCAAGCCCAACACACCAACAAAAACTTTCGGCCCAAATCAACAAGGGTCCATGCTTCAAAAACCCGCTACGCGATAAAACGATTAATTCTTAAATCGCGCCTAAACTTTGAAAATACTTAATAATGAAAATAATTCTAATAAATTATATTATAAATATAAATATAATAAACACATTAACACGCCACATGCGATGCAACATTTCATCACCCAAGTCGGTCCAACAACGTTACAAAAACGCTACGCGACAAAACAGCATCCTAAACGCCTAAACAAATAACGAAATTAATATAACCTTTAAAATAAATAACTAACAACTTAAAATAAATATATATATAAATATATCACAACATATAAATATATATACACATTTTCACAACACGTTCCAAAATAATCTAAATAATAAATTATTTATTTTTACGAAAAATACCATTTTAATGTAAACAAACACCAAAAACAAAGAGTGAAAATTACGGGTTGTTACACTAGGACTTGAAGTAGATGAACTATGTCCGTTATAAGGGGAAGAGGGAGATGAGGGGTCGCTTTCAGACAAAAAGTTATCACTCAAGGTCTTTTGGCTATCTGAACGGTCCGACATAGTCCCAAAGCAAGAAAGAAACAAAAAGAGCAGTTGAAGGGAAGATGGAAAAAGGTACCTGAGAAAAAGTCGATGGAAAAATGACCGGAAAATCAAGCGAATTTCCAGAAAAGCGCAGCAGAATGTCCCAAAAGCACGAACAAAAGAACTAAAGTCAACAGCACCGGAGAAACTAAGTTCGCCGGAAAAATTGAAAACTTGGAAGAAAACCCTCGATTAAACCCAGATGAAAAGGGGCGAAAATGACCAAAATTCTTCGAAAATAATGAACGAACAGTAGCCCAGAGTACTTTTGAGGTGATTTGGTTATAAAAAGCTAAGATCTTGGCAAGAAAAAGGAGGTTCGAACTTCTTGGAGAAATCGTACAAACCAGAGAAGTTCAAGAAGGTTGAAGATGAAGAGTAAAAACGAAAAGAAAACTGATTTTACTTTATAAATGCGAAAATCGAACGGTTAGGATGAAGTGTCCCATCAACTGCCCTTCTAGATGCACGACAAGTGTCACTTGCTGAGCAAACCCTAATAAAAAATAGAGAAAATGAGCGGGATTCCAAAAAATGGTGATGATTGCACTTTTTGAAATCCGTATTTCTCCCAGAGCAATACGTGGCAGCACGGGAAAAATCTTCAGCATGCACGAGTTCCCTCGCGTCCTCAATATAACATCAATGCCGGTCACGACCCCCAATGATGCTGGGGGGCTAGTTGTATGGGTACTCCCAAGTTCACTATCGGACACACTACTTGTGGCCGACATGAATAACTTAAGACGCGATCTCACCAAGAGAATCCAAGTCATTTCTAATAACAGTCCGAGATGGAGTTCGCGGCCACTGTAGAGGACAACATGGGAATCTTCCCTCCAGTCAGACTCATCACAGTCATACACGTGTCGAAGGATTACTCATCCTGTCAGGTGAATAGTACTACTATAAATAGCCAAACAATACTATTCTGCAGGTACATTCAATACACTACTTTCTCTCTCTATCTCTCTCTCTAAATCCTTTTCGGACATACACTGACTTGAGCGTCGGAGGGGGTTTCCTCGCATCCCCCCCCTCCCGAGGGTAGTTTACGTTTGTTCTCTTGCAGACTTCCAGTCTCGGACGCCCACTCACTTATTGACGGACATCTTTGAGTCCGCCACCGTTTCAACACCGAAACAGTTTTATACAGCAACGAGGGAGCGAGGGAGCTAGACTGGGGCAAACGGGTGAAAATCATTAAGGGTGTCGCGGATGCCCTGGCATACTTGCACCACAGCTGCTTACCGTCTGTTGTTCACCGCGATATATCAAGTAAAAATGTTTTGTTATGCTCCCAACTAGAAGCTCGTGTTTCTAACTTCGGCACCGCAAAGTTCCTTAACCCGGACTCATCTAATTGGACCGTGTTGGCTGGAACATATGGATACCTTGCCCCAGGTAATGAATCCACCACACATGCGAATTTTAATTTTCCAAACATTATAGTAACTCTAACATATTTCCTCTCCTACAAAACTGGCTTATACCATGGCAGTGACCAAAAAATGTGATGTTTATAGCTTTGGAATTCTGGCACTTGAAGTCCTAATGGGAGCACATCCACAAGAGCACATAATGACTCTATGTTCCAGCTTGTCTGATGACCAAGTAAAAATACAATTAAAAGACGTTTTAGACTCTCGTCTTGCCTATCCGACAGGTAAAAAGGTCATACAACAGTTGGAATTTGTCCTAGAGTTAGCAACATTTTTCCTAAAAAATAATCCACTATCAAGGCCTACCATGAATCATGTATCTCAAATGTTCGAAATTAAATGTGGAAGCGAGACTCCAATAGAAACTGATTGCTAGAAGTTCATATTAGAAATTGGATATCCTCAAATAGAGCTTCTCCAAAGACATAACAACCATCATGCCGGACCAGTGGTTTCTATCATTCGATTTCCAAAATACAATTCCAATTTTAGTAGTACATAGAAATGTTTTCTAGGAGATAGCCAATATCTATCGTATAGAATTTCAAATCAGCAGGGTGTTCAAACTTCATGCTAGAAAGCTAGAACATATTGTAATGTATCTTTTATTCGTATAGTACTGTAATGAAGGATTTTGTTTCAAAGATAAGGAAAAAGTTTTGTTTGCATTAGAAAAGAAAGATAAAGCACTAGAGCATAAAGAGTTATCTCACATGGCAAATGTTTTGAAAAACAAAAAAGGCATACCAAGTCTACAGGATATCGAGCGAGGATAGTTCCCAAAAAAAGTTCCCAAAGCATGAAACATAGACGGTGTAGGATTATAAGTACTCTAAGCGGAATTTCATGAATCATATTCATAAGCACTTAAAACAGGATCTCATGCATATACATTCAAGGATCACGTAATAATTAAGAATTAACCTTTGACGCGTGATTTCCACAAAGCTCTTCGAGATCGGAGATAGAACCGCAATTGAGATTCCTCTACTAGGTCCACGAATCCAGATTAATACTCCACCAATGCTAGTTGGAAGGAAGAGGGAATCTTCTATTTCTTGGAGCAATATTACGTAGCTTTGAAAGAGAGAGAAAAGAGGAGAGAGAAAATAATGAGAGAATAAAACTGACTACTTTATTTTCTCACCCCACACCTAATTATAGGAACTAATTAGGTTAGGAGTCCTCTCCTTTTCTTTCTCCTTAGTCGGCCACCCCTAGAGTCCAACATGGGCTCTAGGTCATTCTTTTATTGATCCGGACTGTGTAAGTGTGACCTTGTAGGATCCATCTAATTGGACTTCGGGTTTATTATTTACTAAACCTGAAGTTCTATAGCATCCTCTAGCAAGACGTATAGACGACCCAATCTAATGAATTTATTATCTCCATAATATGATCCATGTTATATTTAGTAATTGCATTAGAGTCAAGGACACAATTCCTTCAATCTCCCACTTGTCCGAGACGAGTGTGCAATCTTCAAATTCCTTAAGCCTCTTAGTGTCCAATTTGATAGTATGATCATATTTCTATGTCATCCATACTAGTCTTCAAATTAATCCTTGAAATCCGAGTTCAAATTGACAAACAAATTATCATCATATAATCCATTTGAGCACGGCCATACATTTTTCAATTTTCACTCTCCAAGGGGCCAGGACACCTATCCTATCTCATATAGGAGGACTTTTCAATCTTGTGGCAACCAAAACTCCCACTCAACTTTTAGCACAAACCGAACATTGCCTTTATAGTCCCCTTCTACGGCATGACGTTTGACAGTATCAAAGTTATACCAATCATTAGGCTTAGTAGTGTTCCACTCATGTCTTAGGAATCCACTAATATAATTACGAAGTTATAGAAACTTCTAAGTAGGTCTGTTCGACCATGTATCAACTATACATGTCCATATGATTGACTAAACATCTCCATGTTCCCATAGCCCATGAAACGACGCTATCAATCAATCTTATATGCTAATCCTTTAATAAGTCATTTATGTCCAATTTAACGACTTAGATTAGGAACTATAATATTCTATGAATTATGTTCACTTATGGTGTTTCATTCATCAAATCACATATTTGACAAAACCATTGAATTCAATATATATTTTGGACATTTTATTTAATACCAAACCAAAATTAAATAAGATAAAATTTTATTTCTCATAAACATAAAATAGCAAAACCATGTCTCTACATTGTAACAAGTTTCTCTAAACCTAGTACAATCTAAAGCCACTCTAACATTTGCTTCAAGCCTCTAGCCCTAGCGTGACACTCATGCTTGGGTTGAGGTAGTGGTTTAGTGAGCGGATCAGCCATATTCTCATCCGTGTGAACTTTGCAGATCCTGACATCCTTCCTGTCAACAATCTCCCTAATGAGGTGATACTTCCTCATTACATGTTTGGATTTGTTATGTGATCTCGGTTCTTTTGCTTGCGCAATAGCACCATTGTTATCACAGAACAACTCAATCCCTTCCAGAGCACTAGGTATAATATCCAGCTCTGTCAAGAACTTCTTTATCCAAACCGCTTCTTTAGCCGCTTCAAACCGTCGCTAAATATTCCGATTCATCGTCGAAGATCGCTACAAGTGCTTTGCTTTGAGCTCTTTCAGCTCACTGCTCCTCCATTTAGACAAAAGACGTACCCTGACTGAGAGCGGTAATCATCTCTGTTGGTTTGGAAGCTCGCATCAGTATAACCTTTAACAACCAACTCACTTTCACCTCCATAGACTAAAAACATGCCTTTAGTTCTTCTCAAGTACTTAAGGATGCTCTTAGCTGCAATCCAGTGTGCTGCCCCTGGATTTGTTTGGAACCTGCTACACATGCTCAAGGCATATGCAACATCTGGTCGAGTACTTATCATGGCATACATGATAGACCCTATAGCCGAAGCATAAGGCATGCTACTCATTCGCTTCAACTCATCAGGCTCAGTTGGGCACTGACTCTTGCTAAGCGATATGCCATGTGACATGGGAATGAATCCTCTCTTCGAGTTTTCCATGTTGAACCTTGCAAGAACTTTATCAATATAAGTTTCTTGACTTAGTCCAATCATCCTTCGAGACCTATCTCAATGGATTTTAATTCCCAGTATGTACTCAGCTTCTCCAAGGTCCTTCATGGAGAAACAACTTTTCAACCATGCCTTGACTGACTCAAGCATTGGTATGTCATTTCCCATGAGTAGTATGTCATCTACATACAATACCAAGAAGACTAAGCTGCTCCCACTAAACTTCTTGTAAACACAAGACTCTTCTTCGCTTTTGATGAAACCAAATTTCTTGATTGCCTCATCAAATCGAAGATTCCAGCTCCGAGATGCCTGCTTCAATCCATAAATGGATCTCTGAAGCTTGCAAACCCTTTTAGGATTTTCTGGATCCTCAAAACCCTCAGGGTGTGTCATGTACACATCCTCATTCAAGAACCCATTTAAGAATACTATTTTGACATCCATCTGCCAAATTTCATAATCATAAAATGTAGCAATCGCTAAAAGTATCCGAATTGACTTTAGCATTGCTACTGGAGAAAAGGTCTCATCATAGTCTATACCATGAATTTGTCTGAATCCTTTTGCAACCAGTCTTGCTTTATAGACATAGACATTCCCATCTTTGTCTGTTTTCAATTTGAACACCCACTTGCATCCAATAGGGTTAACCCAATCAGACAAGTCGACCAGGGTCCAAACTTTATTCTCAGACATGGAGTCTAACTCGGATTTCATGGCCTCAAGCCATTTCTCAGAGTCTGGGCACGTCAAAGCTTGTTTGTAGGTAGTAGGTTCTGAATTCTCCAAAATCATTATTTCAGAATTTTCAGTTAACAGGAAATCAACCAACCTCTTGTTTGAATCGTTTCTCTACTAAACCTACGCGGAGCCTGAGCATCAAGAGAAATGTTCTCTTCAACTTCTTGAAGATCTTCGCTTGAATTAGATTCAAGTGGGACGGTAGGAGGTTCACGCGTTGAATACGTCATCTCCTGAACTAGACTTTCGTCTTGTCGGGTCGTCTCTGACATGGTGTGAGCCACGTCCAGTTGTTGCTCATCTCGAATTTCTTCGAGAATTATTTTACTCCCACTTGTCTTTCTAGAAACAAATTCCTTTTCAAGAAAGACACCATCACGAGCAACAAACACTTTGTTCTCTTGACGGTTATAGAAGTAATAACCCCTTGTCTCTTTTGGGTATCCCACAAAGAGACATTTATCTGACTTGGGTGCAAGTTTGTCCGACAAGAACGTTTTACATAGACCACACATCCCCAGATCTTAAGAAAAGACAAGTTTGGAGTTTTTCCATTCCATAACTCATATGGAGTCTTTTCTACAGCCTTTGACGGGCTTCTGTTTAGTGTGTGTGCAGCTGTTTCGAGAGCATATCCCCAAAAAGAAATCGGAAGATCAGCAAGACTCATCATTGATCGAACCATATCCAATAAGGTCCGATTCCTCCTTTCAAATACACCATTTAACTGCAGTGTTCCTGGTGGAGTCAATTGTGAAAGAATTCCACAACCCTTCAAATGATCATCAAACTCTTGGCTTAAATATTCGCCACCACGATCGGATCGCAGTGCTTTAATTGTCTTACCAAGTTGATTTTGTACTTCATTCTGGAACTCTTTAAATTTATCAAAAGATTCCGATTTATGTTTCATTAAGTAGACATATCCATATCTACTCAAATCATCAGTGAAGGTAATGAAGTAATTAAACCCTCCCCTTGCCTTTGTGCTCATAGGACCACAAACATCTGTATGTATGAGGCCCAAGAGATCGTTGGCCTTTTCACCCTTTCCAAGAAAGCTGAGTGACTTTGTCATTTTCCCCATCAAGCATGATTCACATACATCAAATGATTCAAAATCAAATGATGGAAGAATGCCATCCTGTTGTAACTTTTGGATGCGCTTTTGGTTTATATGACCCATTCGACAATGCCAAATGTAGGTTAGGTTTGATTCATTTGATTTTTGTTTCTTGCTATCTATGTTATAGACTTGTAATGACCTATCAAGCACATATAAGTCATTTATCAATTTAGCACTAGCATAGAACATATTATTGTAAGAAATGGAACAACATTTGTTCTTAATTTCAAAACAAAACCCTTCGGAATCCAATACAGAAACAGAAATTATGTTCTTAGTTATCGAAGGAACAAAATAACAATTATTTAATTCTAAAACAAAGCCGATGGCAAATGCTTTGTAACACCCCGGAATTTCAAAGCGGAAAAGAAAGAAATAATAATAGTATTATAGGACGATGGCGGAAACATCGTCTTCTGGGAATGCCACTACTAATACAAAGGTATTTAAATAACTAAGTGATAAACCAACATAAGTAAATAGTATAAATAAATTAAATTAATTAGAGTAATAACTAAAAGAGAAAACTGACTCTCAAACTAATTAAAAGTCTAGGCCTAAAACATCTAGCTTTTTAATGCTCACATCTCAACCCGAACCCAAAACCAAAGAAGATTCCCATCAACATAACCTGCAAAATATATAACAACAATCCACAATTAGTGGGGAGTAACTAGCAGTTCTCCCAGAACAAAAGCAATCAAAGCATGATTCAGACATAGATTAATAAGAAAGGAAATCATACAATCATTATAACAGTAACATGCGTCTAAAAACCATAAAGCTCATAGGTAATACAAGTGATCATCAACATCAAGTAAACAAGATATAGTGAGTGAATCAATTCTAGAATACTTAAATAATAATAAAACAAAAATACAACAAGTTATTGAGTCAGAAACCGAACGCCAGTGAATCGCAATTCACTTCCTAAGGTTTGTCGATCGCAATCTCCAGTGCCGTCTATGGGCTTACGTTCCCCACCGCCCGTGTCTAAGAATGGCCAAACTCTCGATGCGGGTAGAACACGCGAGAACTCCCCGACCTCTCGCACGACAACAATTAACCCGGGTGTACCCCTAGTTCGGAAACCGGTGGCTAGCATGTTCTTCACCGGGGACTACATCTATCCCACCGGATATTCTTATCTCAAAATAAAATCATGCATATCATCAAAGTATCATTCATCTTAAAATATTCATCAAAAAGGGATGCCACCCGGCCTTATACCCATAATTCATCAAAACAACTCTTCATTATTCCTCAAAAATAAGAACTTACAAACTTTCAACAAATGTCTCCCACAATAAACACTTGAACATCTCTAAACATCAACAATGATATTAAACTAGTTTTTACAGCACCAACAATTCAATCAAAAATACATCACCAATTAACTCCAAGGCTTAATCAATAAAAGAGTAGTAATAATTAATCATTTTTCTCATAAATCAAACATAAACATAATGATACCCAATAATACTTACTGCAACCTACTGAACATCAGCAACCAAGAACATAATAGATTACAAATTATTTCTGACTAACAATCTCTCAAATAATTTAAAAGAGTATCCTCAATTTCACAACAAAAACCCAATAATAATTATTAAACTAATAAGTTCGATCAGTAAAATCAAGCAAAAATTATCATACGACCCTAATGGCTCTACTGGCATGGTAAAATTTTTATTTATAGTTTTCGGACTCTAAAAGTATTTTTAAACGTTAATTTACAGATTACTCAATCAAGCCAATATAATAATTAAAAATAAAAAAAAACGCCCAAAAATTACCAAAAATTTACCTAACATGCATAAACTCACTAAAATACATAAAATACAAAGAAATGAATTTTTCTGCCTCCAGAAATAATTTTCACGATTTATATACTGACAGACACGAAAATGCAAAAATAGATAAACCAATTAAATAAACCTGCAAACAGTAGGAAAAATTTATTCCAAGGCATGAAATACATACTACATATATAAAATGATTCACGAAAAATAATTTCAGCAATTTTAACATTCGTTCAATAATTATTTTGCAATTAAGCCAAAAACGCACAAAATACCAAATAAATCGAATAAATACTAAAACTCAGACGAAAATTATTTTTATGTATACAATATTCATACAGCATGCATTAAGTATATTCATGTCAAATTTCGTCTACCCTAATCACTATTGTTCTAAGATAACTACTAGTTACCTGGAACGTCGGAGGAGAGCTGAGTCTAAAGAAGTACGAAAAATATGTGCAATCCAAGTCCTCCATGAACGATAATTGTAGCAACAAGTCACTAGGCGTTTTCTTCTTGAACTTTCAAAAATCTCATTTCGTACTCTTCTGTTCCGACCATGATTCGCAGCTATTGAAAGATCTAATTCCAAATCGCTCCGGTCAAAGTGAATTCCAAGATGTTCTAAACTTTCTATCCAAATTTGAGGACGATCCAACGGTTAGATCTCCGGTGATAGACATTTTCGCGAAGGTGTGATAGAAAACAAAAACCGGATGACTCGCCTGATTGAAACGAAAACTGCAGTCGCGTCTTTCCCTTTCTTCAAAAACAAATTGTACCACGAGCAAGATCTTTCCGAGTAGATGAATTTTGACTACTCACACGTCCAATTCGGATAAGAAACGAAGGAGATATGATGCAAACAAAATAGGTGTGCAAAAATGGACGAAAATCCGAGAAGAGAGAAGAACTCTTTCTCTTCCTCTCTAAGAGTTGGGCGAAAAAGGGGGGTTAGAATGCAGCAAAAACCTGATTAATAACCTCATTAAGCAATGGTTTAAAGGGTGATTATAAAGGTGGGTTAATGGGGAATTAAATGAGCGGTTACAAGATATTCAAAGGTTAGCTTAATAAGCACCAAAACTCTTCATCCTCCACTCCATAATTGTTGATTTTCGGCCAGCATGACACGCCACATGTGATGCAACATTTCATCACCCAAGTCGGTCCAACAACGTTACAAAAAACGCTACGCGATAAAACCGCATCCTAAACGCTTAAATAAATAACGAAACTAATATAACCTTTAAAATAAATAACTAACAACTTAAAATAAATATATATAAATATATCACAATATATAAATATATATACACATTTTCACAACACGTTCCAAAATAATCTAAATAATAAATTATTTATTTTTACGAAAAATATCATTTTAATGTAAACAAACACCAAAAATAAAGGGTGAAAATTACGGGGTGTTACAAATGCAGACTATAGCTTCCTATGGCAAGTGCAAAGAACCCGTGCTCCATTTCCAACGCGAAGCTCTACCTCGCCCTTTGCCGACCTCCTACTTCTTTTTAGTCCCCGCACATCATTAACTATGTGAGAACCACAAAATTGATCCAATACCCATAAAGAAGTAGAAGTCAAATTGATTTCTATAACAAATATACCAAGTGGAAGCCCCATACTTCTTTTCCTCCAAGTATAGAGGGCGCTTCCTCTTCCAGGTCCTATCTTGTGACAATGGAAGCACTTGCTTTCCGCGGCCACCTTTGGCTTGGCGGTTGACTTAGGTTTTTCAAGCAACAATGGCAACTTGCTTGCCTTTGTCCTTCTTTTCCCGCCCATTTCTTCTTAAAACCCTTTCCCTTCGAACCATCGTAACCTCTTTCTTTGGTTCTTTAGGGATATTCCTCTCAGCATTGACTAACAACCCGTGCAGCTCTTGCAAAGTCTTTTCAGACTCATTCATGATTCTGAACTGATTAAAGTTGTCAGGAAATGAGTGGAGAATAATGTCAGTAGCCAACTCAACCCTGTAAGGGAATCCAAGTCGTTCCATGTTTTCGAAAAGACCCATCATAGCGAAAACATGGGGGCCAACAGCTTGACCCGGCTTCATGTGACATTCTAGTATCTCCCTATTGGTCTCATACCGCTCAACTCGGGCTTGTGTTTGAAACATAGCCCGCAGCTCTTGCATGATGGTATAAGCATCCTTGGTTTCGAACCTCCTTTGGAGGTCCGGCCCATGGTCGCTATCATCAAGCAAGTGATCGGGCTGCACCTATCATTGGCCTGCTTAACACGACGTTTGTCGGCCCGATGACTCATCGCAATCACGGGAAGTGGGGTTTCTAAGACATCCTCTCGACCCTCAGACCTCAATACGAGTCTTAGGGTTCTTTCCCAGTTGATGAAATTTTCACCATTCAGCCTGTCCTTTTCAAGGAAAGGACGAATGTTGAAAAAAAAGTTGTTGTTGTTGTTAGACATAGTATCTGTATACACAAATTTCGAGTCAAAATAAATAAGACAAGAAACAAAGTAACAAAGAAATTTTATTTCAATAAATGTACTGAGTACAATCTCTGTAAACAGTTTATAATGAAAATAAACTAAGTAATCTGATTCTGTTCCACAACTGGAGAGTGACACGTGTTGATGTCAACCTGGATTTGAGTGTAGATGGACGTTTTGTCAACGTCAACCTGAGTTTGAGTTTTGTTTGAGTGTATTCGAATGAGGGCTGACAAAAGCTTGAATGTCGATCGAATGTGTTTGAGTCACTAGAGGAAAAAAAGCCATTTGTTTGTTGTAAAAGGGCTGCAGCTTGTGTAGAAAACCGTGCACCCTTCCATTAAGGGATGCGGTCGAGCCCAAAACCGCAGCCTTCGTGCAATAAAGGGTTACGATTTTGGGCCCGACCGCAACCCTTAATGGAAGGGCAATGCGGTTTTCTACACAACCGCAGCCCTTTGTTTTATTTTTTCCCCCCAAACTAATCGCGCTCTCATCATTAATTCTTCCCTCCACCCAATTTTTCATTCACGAAAATCCTCTCCACGCAGCAGCGAAACCCCACCCTGAGCCCTACCCTTGCGAATTGAACCACCCCCTAAGCCCTAGCTTTCGAATTGAACCACCCCCTGAGCTCCGGTCCACCCTCCTGTGCGCGCCACGCAGCCTCCTACGCGCCATCCCCAGTGCTCCACGCAGACCCACGCAACACCAACCACCTGAGCGCCTGCCACCGTTGCGCACCAACCACCTGAGCGCCTGCCACCGGTGCGCCACTCACGTGCGCGCCACCCACCCTCTCTCACGCAGTTGGTCAAGAATTTAAAGGTGGCCTTTTTAATTATTTTGATTTTTATTTTCTAATATGTTTATATTCGTTTGGGAGAAGAGAATGTGTTGAGCATTTGAGTGGGACTGAAATTGCAGAAAAGTTATACAAAAGGGTCGTGCTTCGAACCCGAAAATATGTTAATTGAATTATTTGATTAGCTACATTAGCTATTAACTTAGTTTAATGCAAACAAATTTCATTTATAATTTGTTAATAGTTTAAATGAGAAAAGTTAGTTGTAATGTGTTTCAATGTGGGTAAGATATGATAATTTATATATATGAATGTATTTCTTATAATAATATGCAATTTGCATTTACTATATGCTAACAATTTTTTCGGTTTTATGTGTCTTAGATATTAGCATATTGGAAGCGGCAAATCAACTAGGAGATAGTGCAGTATATATAGAGATCGATCTCCATATTAGTTGTTATTGGTATGTATTTATGATAAAGACAATTCATTATATATCTTCATTTATTGGGTATATGTAGATTCAATCTATGTGTATGTATATTTCTTGATATGAGATTGGATGAAAACAATTTAATTAAGCTATGAAATGTATAAGTTATATGAATAATCATATCATCAATCATATGCCTAGATACTCGCTCAAGACTTACTCATTAGGAGTAAGTCTTGAATAGTCCCCCTGTTTGGGGATCCTTGGACGTTTGATCTCACTTAGGTGGTGAATGTATGTCTTCTTTTCAATTCTAAGGAAAGTCTTGGCTTGTCGTTTCTCTACATTGTTCTCTCGTGTACATATGTAGATAATCAATTATCTACATTGTGTACTTGGAGAACTGTAGGGAAATGTTGCCGATTTTCCTTAAAATTGAAGAGTTGGCATATATTCACTAGTGAGATTAAACGTCCAAGGATGGGTTAGGTTGGAGTGATAAGGACCTTCGGGATGCATGCATACATTTGCACATGTGACTCTCTTAGCCTCCATTTGTATGTGTGTGTTTTCAATATGTGATTGTCTTGCATGTGAATGTGCTTAAATGATTGATACTTATAATTGGTTGTGTTTAATTAGAGGTTTTCATGAATGAGATGGATCGTACTTGGATGTATGGTAGCCGTGAATCGATTGAGTTTGTGAATGGGGTCTCGGAATTTTGTAAATCGCATTAGAATACCAAGCATCTTCCTGAGCAATCGACTTTCATTGTCCTTGTTTAGATTGTGGAAATGTGAGCAAGGTTAGTAGTATTCATTTGCTTAGGGAGCATGTCTTTCGTCAGTGGGTTTAGGCCTCAATACCACGTATGGGTTTGGCATGGTGAGGAGGGGAGATATGCAAGAAGCTGTAGGATAATGAACGATGTATGTGAAGAGGAGAAGGATAAATTAGGTGATGATTTCGAGGATGGTGAGTATGGGGATGATGAATATGGGGATGATGATAGAGATCGGGTAGACGAGATGATACAAGAGGTTGAAGATCGGCCTTGCAAACGATCTCGTATGTTTCGAGTCTATGTCCGAGGCCGCCGAAAGGCCATTGTATCCAGTTGTACGAAGTACACCAAACTTTCCGCCGTGATAACACTCTTCAATATTAAGTCGAAAGCAAGTTTGACGGATTGCGGTTTCACGTCGTTGTTGGAAGTTTTAGCCGATATGCCCCCCGATGGAAATGATCCCACAAAGTCGAACTATTATGCTAAGAAACTCATGTGTCCTTTCGGTTTAGAGTACCGTGAGGATACATGCTTGTCCAAACGATTGTGTGCTTTATCGTAATGAGTATGAGCATTTAGATGAGTGTCCACGTTGTGGATTATCAAGGTACCGCGTGAAGGGCCGGGGGTAGTGAAGGACCACCAGCTAAGGTGTTGTGGTATCTTCCCATAATACCTAGATTTAAGCGCATGTTCTCAGTAAAAAAAGATGCGAAGAATATGCGGTGGCATGCAGATCGTAGGAAGAAAGACGGTTTGTTGAAGCATCCGACTGATTCCCCTGAGTGGAAAAGTATCAATAGGGTGCATAAGCCGTTTGGTAACGAGGATATGAATTTGAGGCTTGGATTATGTACGGATGGCATGAATCCCTTTGGCAATCTTAGTTCTCAAGGATAGTACATGGCCGTAGTTTTAGTGATTTATAACTTGCCTCCCTTGGTTGTGCATGAAACGCAAGTACATCATGTTGTCGCTTCTCATATCGGGCCGAAACAACCCGGAAATGACATAGATGTATACGTTCAACCACTTATTAAGATTTACGAAGATGTGGAACGAAGGAGTGTCGGTATTTGATGCGTATGCTAATGAGATGTTCACTCTGCGTGCCATGCTTTTCTGTACAATGAACGACTTTCCGACTTATGGGAACTTATCTGGGTATAAGACCAAAGGAAAAAAACCGTGCCCGATTTGTATAGATGACATGAAGTCTACACACATTAAGGGCTGCAAACATGTCTATATGCGCACACGAAGGCTCCTTAGGCGCGACCATCCCTATCGGTTTAAGAAAAAGGCCTTCGATGGGACGGTTGAAGAGGAAGTTGCTCGTAGACCATTAACTGGTACTGAAGTTTATAATCAGGTTAAGGGCATTGAAACGATCTATGGTAAACCTGCGAATGACGTTGATGGAACTACAGGATTATGGAAAAAGGAGTCTATTTTTTGGAAACTCCCATATTGGAAAGATTTAAAAGTCAGACATTGTTTGGATGTCATGCACATTGAGAAGAATGTTTATGATGCTATTCTTGCGACACTTATGAATATTCCGGGTAAGACAAAGGATGTTAAAGCGTCACGTATGAAATCTGGGAAAAATGGCCAGAAGGAAAAAGAAAGTAGTGGAGGAAGGGGTTGATGAGGAAACTGGGAAAAGAAAAAAGGTGGATGATTCGGAGAAGAATTATCTGCCACCAGCTTGCTACACGCTGTCGAAAGCTGAGAAACAGATTTTTTAACGAGTCATTGTATGGCATTAAGGTTCCAACCGGGTACTCATCGAATATGAAGCGATTTGTTACCTTAAATGGTGAGTTGAAGTTATCGAGTATGAAATCTCACGATTGTCATGTCATGATGCAAGTATTCTTACCGATTGCAATTCGTGGGATACTTCCAAAGCATGTGAGGCACACCATTACAGAACTTTGTTCATTTTTTCATACAATATGCAGAAAGTGCTACAACCGTCGACACTCGATGACTTGCAGGGCTAGAATAGTTGAAACTTTATGCAAATTTGAGATGATGTTCCCCCTGCATTCTTTGACATTATGGTGCATCTCATTGTCCACCTAGTTCGAGAAATTAAGTTGTGTGGTCCAAGTGTTTTGAGGTGGTGCTATCCTTTTGAGAGATATATGGGTACTTTGAAGGATAAAGTTCGAAATCTTGCACAACCGTAAGGTAGCATTATTCAAGGGATTGTGGGTCAAGAGGTTAGTAATTTGTGGCGAGAGTATGTTGCCGGTGTTGATCCTATTGGGTTCCGATATCTCGACACGAGGCGTACTCGAGGACAAGGGCACGATTGGCTCAAAATTAATCTCACCTTCCGTCGACAAGCGTACACAAGCTCACTTATTTGTGTTGCATCACGTGGCAGCTGTCCATCCTTATTTAAATGAGCATATGGAGGAATTACGTGTTAGAAACCCTGGAAAAAGGAATAAGGGCATTGACGCAAATGCATAATAAGACGTTCATTGATTGGTTTCATCATCGAGTAGTGGATGATTTAGATGAAAATGTTTCAAACAATCAAGTGGTTAGCATTTGGTCCCCGTGAATCTGTACACTCTTATGAGGGTTATGATATTAACGGGTATACGTTTTGGACCGAACGTCAAGATCTTAAGTCGACATCGCGACGCAATAATGGTGTTTCACTTGTGGCGTCATTTACACAATACGCAAGCTCGAAAGATAAGTCTCCCGTTCTTTGCGCCACCAACTATTATGGGCGAATTCAAGAAATATGGGAGCTTGACTACTCAACTTTTCATATTTGTCTCTTTTGTTGCAATTGGGTTGATGATAATCGACGTTGCGTAAAAAAAAGATGATCCTTGCGGATTCACTCTTGTGGACATGGGTCGTCTACGTGAAACCGAAGAGCCATTTGTACCGCATCACAAGCTAAACAAGTATTCTATGTAACCGATCCTTGCCGAGAATAAGTGGTCAATTGTTGTACCTGGCAAAAGGAGTATTCCGGGGCATCGGTGATGTTGAGGATGAGGAAGAGTATGATGCATTTGAGGACATCCCAACTTTTACCTATCCCGAAAATAGCGTGGAAGATGATGTAAATATGTCCGAGAACTATATGCGTGTTGATCACACTGAAGGGATACATGTTGAAACTCCTAAGAAACGGCTGAAGGTCAACAAATCATGAGACATATACTCAGGTTTATCTCCATTTCGTCCATTTCATGTCATTTTCATATATTTCGAGTCATGTGACTCAATTTTCTTGTTGAATATGATAGTATAGCCAAAAATACGACTATTACGTAGATTTAAAGGTGCTACTTTGTTGTTGGTTGGATTTCGGGAAAGTAAACATCATTTTAAGGTTATTTCGGCCGTTTCATGTCATTTTCGTGTATTTCGAGTCATGTGACTCCAATTTCTTGTTGAATGTAATAATATTGCATAAAATACGACTACTAAGTAGGTTTATAGGTGCTCCTTTGTTGTTGGTTGGATTTCGGAAAGTAAGGGTCATTTTAGGCCTATTTCGTATCCGTTTCATGTCATTTTCGTGTATTTCGAGTTATGTGACTCCAATTTCTTGTTGAATGTAATAATATTGCATAAAATACGACTACTAAGTAGGTTTATAGGTGCTACTTTGTTGTTGGTTGGATTTCGGGAAAGTAAGGGTCATTTTAGGCCTATTTCGTCCGTTTCATGTCATTTTCGTGTATTTCGAGTCATGTGACTCCAATTTCTTGTTGAATGTGATAATATTGCATAAAATACGACTACTAAGTCGATTTATAGGTGCTACTTTGTTCATGGTTGGATTTCGGGAAAGTAAACGTCATTTTAAGCCTATTTCGGCCGTTTCATGTCATTTTCGTGTATTTCGAGTCATGGTAATCCAATTTGTTGTGGAATATGATCTTATAACCTAAAATGTTGCTATTAAGTAGATTTATACGAGCTACTTTGTTGATGGTTGGATTTCGGGAAAATAAATATCATTTTAGGCCTATATATTTCGGTCGATTTATGTCTTTTTTATATACTTCGAGCCTCCCGCTTCCCCCCTTGCACAGCCCCTGTCCCCCCCCTTGCACGCCCCCCGCTCCCCCCGTCCAGCCCCTAGCTACTTTCCCCCCGTCTTGCATGCACCCTGGTCCCCCCTTGCACAGCCCCGCTCCCCCTCGTCCAACCCCTAGCTACTTCCCCCAGACATACGGGCAGTAAGCAGAAGCCGAGGCAGCTTCCCCCGTCGCGGCCGGGCAATCTTGCCGCCGCTAGTGGCCCACGACTTCCGATGTTCCATTATTGTTGGTCCTTATTCAAATTGTTATTTTTTTTAACTTGTACATATATATTAATTTCTATGTGTTTATAATTACGGGGATAATTACTACATATGGATGAGATGACGACTAGTGAACACACAACCGAGGATGAATCTTATGATGTGAGGAAGGACCCGGATAAAGGTGATCTCGAAGATCGAGATCTTCAAGAACTTCATCCAAAAAGTGGTACAATTGTGAAAGCACAACAAGTTTGTAGGAAAGAAGGTCAACAACGGGAGTTACAAACAAATCAACAACAAAGAAAATCGAAAGTGATGAAAAAGAGAAAGGGAAGAGGACCTACAAAGTCAATAAGTGCTACTCACTTGCATATGACTTTAGAGTACGATAACTTGGGTCAACCTTGTGGTGTGTGGCGTTCTAAGTATGGCAAACATATTGGCCTTTGCGTCCGGAGTCTCTCCATTTTGCATTCATGGCAAGAGGTGCCCGAGGGGATGAAGAAATTACTATGGAATGACACTATGGTAAGTTTCATACTACCATTTAGTTTCTTATTTTAATAAATGTATGTGTATGTAGTACTAATGATAGAATTTAATCTATTACAACAAATGTGGAAACTAATATTTTTGTTCGTTCTTTTGTAGAATCTCTTCAATATCGAAGATGATGAAGCCAAGAAGAATCTATTTTTATCCGCGCTTGCTCAGAGATTTCGAGATTTCAAGGCTAAGTTAGTGTCCGGTTGGATTACTAAGCGAGGAAAAGAACGGGTACAAAGAAGAAGAAAATTTATGGGGGAGAAAAGCAAATCGAAGCTGAGGCTGCATTGGAAAATTCAGAGGAACCCACCACATTACCATATCAAATATGGAGAAATATCAAACCTGAAGAGTGGGAAGCATTTGTTGCCAAAAATACTACCCCGAAGTCATTTGTAAGCAAAGGATTTTAATTATATTTACCACACTTAGCTCGAGTATGATTGTATATAACACCTAATCTTTTGTTTGTAATTATGTGTTTTTTTCAAACAAGACGTGAGAAAAAAAGCGCGAGTGTAAAAACAAGGAAATATTATCATCATTTGGGTGCCCATTCCTACGATGAGGCGAGAAAAAAGTGGATGTTTTCCCATTACCCCACACGGATTCGACAACGACAACTACCTCTACAACCACATCGCTTACACCGGCTCGTCAACTGCACAGGGTCCTTGATTGGTGGTGTTCGATGCATGGGGTTGATGCAAAGGGAAACAGAGTGTTACCTGATCCCGTTACAGAAAAGATAGCCAATGCCATTGTAAGTACATATCATTTTAGGCCTATTTTGGCCATTTCATGTCATTTTCGAATAGTTTGAGTCACTGGGCTCCAATTTCTTGTGAAACATGAGAATATAACCTAAAATATTGCTATTAAGTAGATTTATAGGTTCTACTTTGTTATTGGTCGGATTTCGGGAATGTAAATATCATTTTAGGCCTATTTCGGCCATTTCATGTCATTTTCGAATAGTTTGAGTCACTGGGCTCCAATTTCTTGTGAAACATGATAATATAACCTAAAATATTGCTATTAAGTAGATTTATAGGTTCTACTTTGTTATTGGTCGGATTTCGGGAACGTAAATATCATTTTAGGCCTATTTCGGCCATTTCATGTCATTTTCGAATAGTTTGAGTCACTGGGCTCCAATTTCTTGTGAAACATGATAATATTACCTAAAATATTGATATTAAGTAGATTTATAGGTTCTACTTTGTTATTGGTCGGATTTCGAGAACGTAAATATCATTTTAGGCCTATTTCGGCCATTTCATGTCATTTTCGAATAGTTTGAGTCACTGGGCTCCAATTTCTTGTGAAACATGATAATATAACCTAAAATATTGCTATTAAGTAGATTTATAGATTCTACTTTGTTATTGGTCGGATTTCGGGAACGTAAATATCATTTTAGGCCTATTTCGGCCATTTCATGTCATTTTCAAATAGTTTGAGTCACTGGGCTCCAATTTCTTGTGAAACATGATAATATAACCTAAAATGTTGCTATTAAGTAGATTTATAGGTTCTACTTTGTTGTTGGTCGGATTTTGGGAACGTAAATATCATTATTCAAGTAACCCCACCCCCCACACCCCACACCCGCACTTTCCCCCTCCTTCCTTGCCCCCACACAGCCCCCCCCCGCCCCCACAGACGCCCCGCCGCTGCAGCGGCAAGAGCCGCCAAGAGTGCAGCCGGCAAGAACCCAGCCCGGCGGCAAAGCAGCAAAACCGGGCCGGGCCGCCACTATCGTCGGCCGCCCGCCGGGTACTCGCTGCCGCCGGGCTGGCGACTTCGCCAGAACTTATTCTGTAGTACGTTTTGTTTTTTGAAAAATTTTAACGTACAATTGTCTCGTTGTTGTTTTATTTCTAGATTGGATTAAAGGAAAATGAGGCAACGGGTGATTTCACTCCTACCGCACACATGGATGCTTTGCACGAAACTCTAGGAAAGGACCATAGTGGTCGTGTGAGGGGCGTGGGAGGTGTCCGCGTTGGCGTGCGAAAGGTATATGGTGAACAATACACTACAACGTCAAAATCAAGTGCAAGTAGTGTGAATTCGGCGCGGTAGATGTGGAGGCTATCAAATCCGCAATTCGGGAGGAGCTTAGAGAGGAGATGACACATAACTTCAATGCTATGATGGAGCAAATGGGTTTACTGACCTTCCCATTGAAGAAAGGTAGTGATGTTCCATCTAGCCACCGATCGGTGTTCCACAAACATCGGATAATCAAACGATACCTGCACCTGATCCACCAATACCCGAGTTGAAGGTAATCACTGTATTTGGTTTAATTTATCACGCTTAATCACTGTGCTTTATTAATTAACTATTTATTGTCCCTAAGTGCATGCAATTCTAAATATGTTATTTCATCGCTTAACTATTAATGACTTGTTTTGATTCAAAGGAGGAGACCCCATGCCGACTATTAGTTCAAGAAAATGATTCTGATAGTCTGATTGTGGTAGCTACCGGCCATGCACAACCTCCCGGGTGATCGAGTACGAGTGCATCACCGTGATAGTGAACAATGATCACTATGTGGTGAGCATCGACTACATTGAGCCCGGGTTTTGAAGACTTAGGTCTTCCGATGCCAAAACCGGAGGTTAGTCTACATACACTGAGTGACGCCCATGGTAGTTATGTTCTTGTGGCCGCGTGCATGGGTGCGATTTTCAGATGAGGTACACCGATAAACATACATATATATATGCGTTAGTTTATATATGTAATAATCAACTCCGATTATATTACTTTTCTATGTCATATATATAATAATTAGTAATATTCTTATTATTACTTTTTACTAGGTTTCAAGGAAGGCTGGTTCACATGACAAGAAGGCTAAAAAGGTCGGTTCACCAAACAAGATGGCTAAGGAGGCAATTGGACGTGCTGAAATTGAACCAAATGTGTTCGATGACCAAGTTAGTATGTCAAACAATCCACTTCTCGAGCCGTTGGTGGTGCAAGGCCTTACTAAGGCATGTTATTGGTTGCATGAGTGTGTTAGCGATTTGCCCGATGATACTGCAATACATGTTCCTTTGGGGAAGGAACAATTCAACTACCCTGATGAGTCATCTACATGGATTTCCAAAGACGATGTTAAAGAATTCTTACGTGGAGAAATGTTGAGTGGAACAATGATACAAGCTTTCATGAGGTGATACATACATATCTTACTTTACAAGTTTATAATAGTTTTCAACTTCCATAATAAGTATGTTTACTTTTTATTATATGCTTTCTCAGGTTATTGTGTACTGAGAATTGAATGAAAAATGAGTGAGACAAAGATTGGTTGGTTATGTCCAAGTATGATGCGAGATGACAATTGTTTAAAAAACAAAACCGATGTGAAAGAATATCTCGATACTAGTTTCAAACAATCACATCGGTTAGAAGAGAAGTTCATCCTTGTTCCATATATTGAAGCGTAAGCTTGTTACACCAAACTTGATGCTTTACTTTATTTTCTATAACTTTATTTCCTTGTTTAGATAACTTGCCTTCTTGTTCCATATATCGATAACAAAATTCACCTAATTGTTGAATAAGTAACTTTATATTATTTCCTTATATAGTCTCCATTGGACGCTCATTGTGATATGTTTGTCAAATAATCACGTTTACCACTTTGAATCTCTTCGTCGATAACCACCACGGAGCTTACTAGTCAAGTCACTATTGAATAGGTAACTTAACTAGAACAATATGTGTACCTAATATTACTTTATATATATATATATATATATATATATATATATATATATATATATATATATATATATATATATATATATATAATAAACATCTTATAATGTATTGATGTAGTGTGATGAAGCACCATTATGGACTTGGACTTCGATTAGGAAAAGCTCCTCTTTGGATATCAGTTGAGGTAACTACTTTGGTGAATCTTATGTCGAACCATTTATTTTCATATACTCTAAATTTAACATGAATGTTTTTGGATGTTTAAATTTGGTGAATTTCGATGTCCGCAACAAAAGAATGGTGTTGATTGTGGCTATTACGCATCATGGTACATGTTTGATATAGTCAACCGTTGTATTGACATTGATTATCTTCAAAAGGTATGTAACTAATTAGTTTATTTAATTTAGATTAAATTGATAGGTAAGAATTAGTTTATTTTGGAAATTGTAGCATAAATTAACTATAATCATATCGACCCCGAAACTAACCCAAAACTTGAACTCTAATATTTTACTCCTACATTTCACATTAACACTTCAAGTATGCATAAAGTAAGTGGTGTGTGTTATTTTTGCTCCTATATGTAACATGTAGGTAGTTTTGGGAAGTGAAATAGCTCAAATTCACAAAAATCGACCCCGAAACGAACCTAAAAATGGAACTTCTAATCTTTTGCACCTAAATATGACATTAACACTTCAACTATGCATAAAGTAAGTGGTGTGTGTTAGTTTTGCTCCTATATGTAACATGTAGCTAGTTTTGGGAAGTGAAATAGCTCAAATTCACAAAAATCGACCCCAAACGAACCTAAAAATGGATCTTTTAATCTTTTGCACCTAAATATGACATTAACACTTCAACTATGCATAAAGTAAGTGGTGTGTGTTAGTTTTGCTCCTATATGTAACATGTAGCTAGTTTTGGGAAGTGAAATAGCTCAAATTCACAAAAATCGACCCGAAACGAACCTAAAAATTGAACTTCTAATCTTTTGCACCTAAATATGACATTAACACTTCAACTATGCATAAAGTAAGTGGTGTGTGTTATTTTTGCTCCTATATGTAACATGTAGCTAGTTTTGGGAAGTGAAATAGCTCAAATTCACAAAAATCGACCCCGAAACGAACCTAAAAATTGAACTTCTAATCTTTTGCACCTAAATATGACATTAACACTTCAACTATGCATAAAGTAAGTGGTGTGTAATTTTTGCTCCTATATGTAACATGTAGCTAGTTTTGGGAAGTGAAATAGCTCAAATTCACAAAAATCGACCCCGAAACGAACCTAAAAATTGAACTTCTAATCTTTTGCACCTAAATATGACATTAACACTTCAACTATGCATAAAGTAAGTGGTGTGTGTTAGTTTTGCTCCTATATGTAACATGTTGCTAGTTTTGGGAAGTGAAATAGCTCAAATTCACAAAAATCGACCCCGAAACGAACCTAAAAATTAAACTTCTAATCTTTTGCACCTAAATATGATATTAACACTTCAACTATGCATAAAGTAAGTGGTGTGTGTTAGTTTTGCTCCTATATGTAACATGTTGCTAGTTTTGGTAAGCGAAATAGCTCAAATTCACAAAAATCGACCCCGAAACGAACCTAAAAATTGAACTTCTAATCTTTTGCACCTAAATATGACATTAACACTTCAACTATGCATAAAGTAAGTGGTGTGTGTTAGTTTTGCTCCTATATGTAACATGTTGCTAGTTTTGGGAAGTGAAATAGCTCAAATTCACAAAAATCGACCCCGAAACGAACCTAAAAATTGAACTTCTAATCTTTTGCACCTAAATATGACATTAACACTTAAACTATGCATAAAGTAAGTGGTGTGTGTTACTTTTGCTCCTATATGAAACATGTTGCTAGTTTTGGGAAGTGAAATAGCTCAAATTCACAAAAATCGACCCCGAAACGAACCTAAAAATTGAACTTCTAATCTTTTGCACCTAAATATGACATTAACACTTCAACTATGCATAAAGTAAGTGGTGTGTGTTAGTTTTGCTCCTATATGTAACATGTAGGTAGTTTTGGGAAGTGAAATAGCTCAAATTCACAAAAATCGTCCTCGAAACGAACCTAAACATTGAACTTCTAATCTTGTGCACCTAAATTTGACATTAACACTTCAAGTATGCATAAAGTAAGTGGTGTGTGTTAGTTTTGCTCCTATATATATATATATAACAGGCATGTGGTTAGTTTTGGGATGTAAAATAGCTCAAATTCACAAAAATCGACAAAATCAACTCGAAAATTGGTTGTTTAATTAGCTAATTGCAAGAGTTAGTTGTTATTATATATTGTAAATGTTTGACTTGATCTTATTAATTTATTAAATTCATATTATTGCAAGGTTTACATGGATAACGACGCACCAAGGTTGGATGAATTCACAATTGATGAATTGGATGAAGTTCGAAACAAGTTGGCAACCTACATTTGTGAAGATTGTCTATGACGATACATTGGTTAGGATTTTGCAAGAACTAGCTAGAAGTTCGAAACAAGTTGGCAAGCTATTCGGTTGTTGCGTTAATGTAGCTTTTTGTATTAGAATTAATATAATTTTGCCTTAATATGTACTCTTTAACATTATTATTATTATATATATATAATTATTACATATATAATTGGGAACTCTATATATATATGCATTATGAGGTTTGTAATATGGTACAAAGCAAAGCAAAGAAGGAACCAAATGACACAGGGAACGAGCGCATATATAATATTATATAGCTGAATTTTAAAAAAAACAAAATTTCAAAAGGGCTGCGGTTAATAGGGAAAACCGCAGCCCTTAGCCAAATAAGGGCTGCGGTTAACCGGGAAAACCGCAGCCCTTATTTGGCCAAGGGCTGCGGTTTTCCCTATTAACCGCAGCCCTTATTTGGCCAAGGGCTGCGGCTTACTTACGACCGCAGCCCTTAATTCTCCAAGGGCTGCGGTTCATAACCGCAACCCTTCCTATATATTAAGGGCTGCTACTCTAATTGCTGCGGTCAAAAAACGCAGCCCTTAGACCACTTTTGACCGCAGCCCTTAGGCTTTTTTCCACTAGTGAGTGTATCCGAACGAACAAGCACGAATTTTATGTGCTTGTTGACTATTTGCGAGAGAATTCCAAGAGAATTTTATGAGGTCTTAAGAATAATGATTTTCCTGGTCCCCTCAACCGAAGGAGGTGAGGTCTATTTATAAGGATGGAGATTCCTTCATGGACTTGGTAGTTTATGGGCTTGGGCCCGTTTATGACTTGGAAGTCTTTTTTTACCTTTGTCATTTGACCATCTTATTTGGACAATAATATTGACTGGCCCAAATATTTTACAACCCAAATTATATTTGTTTAATTTGGATATCTTATTTGAGTGGGATAAATTAATTAAATTGGCCGATTATATTTATTTTAGCTCAATAATAATTAATTCATGTTAATTGTAAAACACTAATAAATTTTTAGTGTCTACAGTATCTACAGACAGAATAAAAGCAAAGTTCAATATTATGTTTATAAAACAACCTAAAACATGCAAAGGTTTCTAGGTTGATTACCTATTCAATTTTAATGTCCCATTTGAATAAGTAATTACAAGATCCTATCAACATGCAACACTAAGCAGACGGAGGCCTTATCTTAACGTTACATTCTCAAGGTAAGTAAACTCCTTTACTAATTATAACACTTTATAATTCTTGTTTAGATTGGTAAACATCGCATGCTTAACTATCTCTTGCTTCAAAACCCAAAACGCTTTTGATGATTTTGTTAAGGATAACCAAACTAAGTAGTAAAATTCGCAATTTTACCTTATCTCCCAAAATTAATGATAATACCCTGCGGAAGCATGACCTATTACTATTAATTAAGGGTTAATAAGCACTTTATGTTTGGAAAAGCTAACCTTAATATTTGCGGGACCTAAGTTTATTATGTTGTTATGAATTGGTGAACTCTAGCGCATTGATAACTAACATACAATAAACTTATAAGCATTTTAAATAATAATAAAATGCAAAAAATAAATATGATCTAGTATGGCCCCTAATCCTAAGAACTAAGCATCATGGGCTCCTCCTTGGACTCTTCATGGATCTCCATCCATTTAGCCATGGGCCTTCTCTTGATGGGCTCGTCTTTGGATTACATAAGTATCAAAATAATTTCAATAATATATAAATTAAATAAATTACAAAAATACTTAACGATACGCAGATCGTTTTTAAATTACAAGAATACATCACGATACGCAGATCATATTTTCTAACTTAAATGTGGGCCATACTAGTCATTCATAGCAATTATATCAAATATAAAATGCCACATCATAATATCACATATTATTCTTGCCATCAATCAAAATATCAAATATTCTTAATTATAGCAAGTAGATAAAATATTTAAGTAATTCCTAACCACCTAAAGATTCTATCCTAGAATATCTAGCCTACTAATTTAATTAGATTAAAAAAATAAAATTATGGAATTAATTTATGACCCAGTCAAAATTAACATAATTAACATAATTGGAATTTGCTTAATCTTCTCAACAAAAAAGATTTACAAAATTTCAAAAACAAATCTTTACAAGGCTGCTGCCAATTATCAGAAATTACGAAAGAAAACAAAAAAAAAATTTGAAAAGAATCGTGGAGTACGACCGCACCGGCGGCAAAGGCCGCAGTCCACGACTCCCACGCCCAAGATCGGCAGCCTGAACTCCGGCCACCCTCGTCAATCCTTTTCCACCGAAACCGCTGCAAGAATCGCACCCGAGCCGACGCCGGCAAGAGACGCCCGAGCGCCCGCCGGCCAGCAGTGTCGCATGCGTGGGCTGCTGCGACTCCCCTCGCCGACTGCTTTCGGCGGACCACCGGAGCACCTTCCTTCGCCTACGCCCGCGGCAGAGAGCCATCGGAGCGACCACCCGGTCGTGGTCGCTCCTCTTCCTCCCTCCTTATTTTTTTTTATTATTTATTTATTGAAGGAAATTAAAATTACAACATTTGCAAAATTAATTTAGTGATCTTAATTAAATTAAACATAAACTCTTTTATGCCTAATTCAGAAAATTAAATCAAAATCTCCATTTTAATTAATTTTAGGGTTATTCACATAAATTAATCTCTAAATCATATAAAACTCTTTTCACATGAATTAATTTTCATACATAAACAAATTTAAATATGAAAATCAGATTAATAATATGAACTTAATATTCGAAATAAAATAAGAATTTAAATTTCGAAAATTAGGGTTGAATTTTCAAAAAATTCGGCCACTTTATATTGAAAAATTAAGCAATTAAATCTCCATTTAATCAATTCCAATTAATTATTCATTCCATAATTCAATTCCTCCCCTTAATCAAATTAATATTAGTCATGAACACATCAAAATAAATCTAATTATTATGACCAAAAAATTATATGCAAGAGGCTAAAACTGATACCATTGTAGGATTATAAGTACTCTAAGCGGAATTTCATAAATCATATTCATAAGCACTTAAAACAGGATCTCATGCATATATATTCAAGGATCACATAATAGTTAAGAATTAACCTTTGACACGTGATTTCCACAAAGCTCTCCCAGATCCGGAGATAGAACCGCAATTGATCCTCTACTAGGTCCACGAATCCAGATTAATACTCCACCAATGCTAGTTGGAAGGAAGAGGGACTCTTCTATTTCTTGGAGCAATATTACGTAGCTTTGAAAGAGAAAGAAAAGAGGAGAGAGAAAATAATGAGAGAATAAAACTGACTACTTTATTTTCTCACCCCACACCTAATTATAGGAACTAATTAGGTTAGGAGTCCTCTCCTTTTCTTTCTCCTTGGCCGGCCACCCCTAGAGTCCTACATGGGCTCTAGGTCATTCTTTTATTGATCCGGACTGTGTAAGTGTGACCTTGTAGGATCCATCTAATTGGGCTTTGGGTTTATTATTTACTAAACCTGAAGTTCTATAGCATCCTCTAGCAAGATGTATAGACGACCCAATCTAATGAATTTATTATCTCCATAATATGATCCATGTTATATTTAGTAATTGCATTAGAGTCAAGGACACAATTCCTTCAGATGGACCTATAAAGCCATCTCAAATTAGTCATCCTAATTCAAAGAATGTAGTTGTTACATCCACAACTTATCACATATGCAGCAAGCCACAAATTTTATTGTCCATCAATGCGACCCTCACAACCTCAAGGAGCTACTAGTAGGCAAGCCAAACAGCCAACCAACATGAAGAAAACAAAATGATCCGCCCAATACTCAACTCATCTGATGCTTGAGATATATCGTAGTCTTATATACGAAAATCCCATACCAATCCGATGCAACCAGGAGTATGAATATGGCTAATGGTCAATATTGCTAGAGCCCATGAAGCTTTTAGTACTAGACCTCAGGTGTCCCTTAACCCGAATCAATTTGAACAAAATTCTACAACCAAACTCCACCCCAAATAATATGAATTAAGTGAAATGAGGTATGAGGATGGTGAAAATAATTGAGAATAATATGGAGTTGGAAGTGAAAGAAAAAAAAATTAAGACGAATATATCTGAAATTTGTATTTGTAATTCTAGTTATATCAATTTGTATCATTTTTATGTCCATTTAATGAAAAAACCAGTAGCGTTAGAAGTTAATTACCCGAATGGTAAAAAAGATTTATGTAGCTCTACAAATATATGCACCTTGATCAAAAGTTAAAGAAGACCCAGTGCTGGTTTGTGTTCCACTTATATTGATGAACTGTTAAAGTGACCAACATTTTAGTGACTATTATTACATGAATAAGAAAAACTCACTCGAGCTTGTTTTTGGAACCCATTTGGATACGTTTATGTCCCCACTCCCTTGTTGCGCACCGGAACTGAAGAATATGCATTGGAACTGAAGAATGTGCATTTTAAGTCGAAGGATTGACTAACTTTTTATTGGGCTACTGCTTCTTTTGCTTATTGTGAGAAGGACCAACTTGTGACTATGTCCTTGTTCATAAGCAGGGATAGCTTCTGAATGATGAATGGAACAACTTGAGTAAGTCCTTGCTTATGTTAACTGTTAAGAAGGATCAACTTGAATATCCCCCATGACTAATTCTCCTTTCCCATGTCAGATTAGTTGACCGATTGCAATCCCTAAAATTCAGTTCAACCCCTTTTGATCAACTTCCCACATCAACATAATTATCATCCTCATGTTCATGTTCAGTCCAAACATCAATGCTCTTGCACTAGAGAAGTAAACTAATAAACATAGTGATAGTGAATGTAGTATTATCATAACCTAAAAATCAAATACCATCATCAATATCCTTTAATGGATTAGAGTAGTGAAGTTAAATCACATTTGTATAGCCCGTAGAATATATCAAGTTCTTAACGAATTGTATGTCAATATCAAGTGGTAAGTCAATAAACAACTTCACTTTACCACCCATATATAGTGGTGTCAAAACAGGTTCTCAAACAGGTTCTGGGTATACCCACGGCGAACCAGGTCAGACCCGGACAGATCAGGATTCTGACAGTCAGTGCCCAGGTCGTGATTGGTCAGGTTTTGTTCATCTGGGTCGATCACAATTGAATCATGGGATTGTCGGGTGCCGGACAGGTCTGAACGTTCCATTTACAAGTCGATCCATTCCCGGGAATGATCGCCCGTTGATATTTTTTAACGGGGTTTGTGCAGGTCGTATTTGGGTTTCATGTACGTTTAGGTAGAGTCAAGTGTACTCGGGTTGAATCACTAATGACCTTAGTTTGATCGTTGTGAACAATCGGGTGCATTCGCTATTAAACGTTAATTCAACTTCGGTTACCTCCTGGTCGGGTCAATTTGATTTTGTTATGGATTTTGTAAGCGACTGATATTATTAAAAGTATTAAGATCGACATATATATACATATGTGTGTGTGCGATAAATATATGGATGATAACGAAAAACTAATAAAAACACTATATTGTTTACCGTAATGTTTAGTGTATTCTTTTAGTCAACTCTTATTTCGACTAATCAACTGCATAAACCACTCTAATGAGTAAAGGAGTAGAATCACTCTTCATATGTTCTAATATTATATATTATAACCAACGACAATAATAACGAGTAGACGATCAATTCCAAGGTCTATATAAATGATTTATTATTATAAGCATTATGATTGATATATAAGTTTCACTAGTACAAAAATGTGAATTTGCATCTCCTGATTTACGTCGAACATTTAAGAAGCCGACGCAAATGGTCAGGTACAGATCATTTGCGTCGGATCTGCTGCCTATCCGGCGCAAATTTTAAGTGATGTGCGTCGGACATTGGCCCCCATCCGACGCAAATCACTACGGTAAATAGGGGAAAAATGATTTGCATCGGATACTGATATGCACGCGACGCTGATATTGAAAGAATAAAAGCAGATTTTGGCCCATAATTTGTGTCGGATGGACCATAGAAGCGACGTAAATCATCTTTACAGAACGATTTGCATCATTTCTCAATTCCACGCGACGCAGATGAGGTGTACTTGTACGCGAATTTAAAACTCCCCAACCCTGTGAATTTACAACTTATTTCCCCCAAACCCTACATCTTCTTTTCTCCCCTCACCCAACTCTCCACACCTCATTCTCTCTCATCCTTCTTCGGCAAACCAGATCTCCGTCACTCAACCACCGACAGCAAAAACGACCCGACTTCTCAACCGCCACTAGTACAAAAAACCTCAAATGCTCCGGCTTTTTAGGTCTCAAATGCTCCGTATTTGACCCGTAGCAGACGTCATACGAGCATTTGAGATTCTTGCAAATGCTCCGTTTTCAACCGGAGCATTTATCAGCTCAAATGCTCCGGTTTTCATTAAGAACCGGAGCATTTGAGGTGATAAATGCTCCGGTTAATAAGAAAACCGGAGCATTTGTGAGCCCCAAAAAAACAAAAAAATTTTTTTTTTTTTTGCCTTTTTTATAGCTAAAATGATGCCCAATGTATTACATATACATAAAAGTATCCATTTCCATAGAAATTTCTGTTATTCATACAAAACAAACTGAAAATAAGTTGCAGATACAATTTACAAATGAAGTAAATTCCCAGTAAGTTGTGGTCGCTCCCTACCGGTACGAACAAGTCTTTTCCAAGTTTGCCCACATATAATAAGCAAGCCAATGGAGCAACAAACTTCAATAGTGTAGGCAACAAGCATCAGTGAGATGTATAACAATTTAAAGTTTAAAGCATCGGTGGGTCCTACAGCGGACTTGTGGCGGCGGGGCAGTATTTGGGGTTTTTGAATGTGAGTGTTTAATCAAATTAATTAGTCTCTCTCTTTATATTACTCTAATTTTTGGATTTCTTTCTAACAAAAAGTTTTCCACTTTCATTTTTCAAAATCTGTATGAAGTTAGAAGTTGAATTGCTTCCAAATTTTTGGAATATCCCTTTTGGAATATAAATGTTTGAGATAATTTCCTAATTAGAAGCAGTTTCATTTTTTGGGCTATTTTCTCATTCATATTTTTAATAAGTAGTAATCTCTTTCTAATTGTGATTCTATTTTTAATAATTAGTAATCTCATTCATATTTTTAATAATATTTTTAATAATTGAAAACACAATCATGGCCATTGTACCTTTCATTACTTCTAGAAGAAATAGTCTAACAGGCAATATGAGGGCGTAATATTTACTAATTACTTCATACATTGATTATACTATAAATTAAGAAGTAAGAAATACCTTTTGAGTGTTTTGCTCGTTAAACTTGTGATTCCCTTTTTCCTTATGTTGGCGTGTGAATTAGTGGTTCTGTACAATCTTTCTGAAATTTACCCCAAGTAAAATTCACACCGTAAAATGAATATTATATTTTATGCAATTGTATAAAGAATATGAACAAATCACTGTTTCATATATTCTGGAATTACCTGATCTTGATATCACTTTTTCAATAGTTTAAGGGTCTCTAGAATTATGCTACTCCTATTTGTATCTGGCTTTTTTGTGAGTTTTGCAGATAATTGAATGGAGATTTTGCAGATATTACAAATAGGGAGAAGAGGATGTAGGGAACCGATGGTTGGTGAGAAACCGACGTTAGTTTCTTTTGGTGTGATCTAAATGGTTTCTTTTTCAATTTCTTATCCGGAAGTTGATGAAGTTACAAACTACCGGCGCTTTAATTTGTTAATTCCTTTTTATTAAACCATAAAGTTGAAATTGTAATTGTTTTTTTAAGTTAGGGGTATATTGGGCAATTCAGGTGGACACCAAAGTCCTCAAGAGTTGCCTTATATAATAGAGATAGATATGTTGGATTGTATAACTTCCCAATTAGAACTACGAATCAATGCCTTGTATTTTTTTATTAGATGATAGTAAGGAGAGGAGGGGGTGCTAGCTTCAACCAAGCACCTGACAACAACTTCAGAGTCCACAGATAACTGAATTCTCTTATGGCTTGCATTCCAAGCAATAACCAGCCCACGCAAGACAAAGAAGGAGTTCAGCCTTCGTGCATGAGCAAACTCCACAATTGGCAACGAACATCTCGTGGAGTTCACCTCTAGACCCACGAATAATTCCCCTGCACCGCCGGCTCCTAGGTTCCCTCGAGACGCTCCATCGGTGTTAAGCCTTACCCAACCCTCTCTAGGGTGAATCCACCTTACGAAGACTTCCTTTCTTCAGTCTACAAGACTGCCTTAAACCTTATCTCGTCGAATTAAAACCTGCCGTATTATACCAACACGGGTCATAATAAAACCCAACTGATAAACAGGAATGTCTACCGTTCTTCCAAAGCACCGATTGTTTCTCCACTTCCAAAGCCACCATAGAGTGGTGGCAAATACAATGAGGCCATTCCGAGTCTCTCGGTATCACATTTTACGTGAAAGATTTTGAGTAATCCAAGTGTTACAATCAAGCCCAAGCAAATCATTATCACTCATACTGCGGAAACAACGCTAAACCGACTTCGCAATGGGGCACTGTCTAAGAATGTGATCTACATTTTCTTCTGTAGCCCCACAATTTTGAATTTTGCCAAAATATTCATAACCTTTGGGCTTTGAGCTGTTTGTACGCGCCAATCTTTGTCCAAAACTTAATAATAAGTTCAATACACCAATTTGTAACCTCAAATCCTCAACAATTCAACTTAATACATAATAATTAAATTTAAATGTCATTACTTCAAAAAAAACACTTTAAAAGTCCAAGTTTTTAAGTTAAGGCAATACAAACTTAATAAACTACATAATATATTCAAAATAACTTGGCAATTACAAATTTTCAAGACTTTCTTCTTCCTCCAATTTCGATCATACAAAGGAGTCCACAAAAACGACATCATCGTCCAAATCATCACATTGCACATCTAGATTTAGTCATGGGAAAAAACAATTGATTAATAGTTAAAACTAAAAATTAAGAGATGAAAAAATGGAAGTAAGAAAAAATAAAATAACATTACCTTTCTCAATTTCCTCCAACTCCTTTATATTTTCCTCCACATCAACTCCCGACATTCCCTTTGATCTAAGCCAATCTTGTGTACAAATTAGAGCTTGAACCATCTTACAAAAAAAATGAAATAAAATTATAACACATGCAAAACAATAAAAAAAGATAAAGTAACTTATTTTTCATGAATAAAATGTATTACCTTTGGAGTCAAGGAGCTCCTAAATGGATCAAGATGACGACCTCCCGCACTAAAAGCGGATTCCGATGCAACGGTGGACAAAGGGATGGCTAGAATGTCACGAGCCATACGTGAGACAATTGGATAACGGTGCCCATTACGAGCCCACCAAGATAGTGTATCCAAATCTTCTTCCTCACTACCTAGTTGTTCATTTAAATATCTTTCAAACTCACTCCTCACATATCCACTCGATCCTTTCAACCTCTTTGCTCTATCTATGAGACTTCTCATATAATTGACTCCCCCTCCTATGTTATCATCATCATCATCATCCACATCAATTGACATAGAATCCCCACTTTGTCCACTTTGAGGAATAGAAGAAGAATACATACTTCTATACTCATCAAATAAAGTATAAGCATATTCTTTCACTTGATTAGTAAGCTCCAAGCCCTTTTCTTTTCCATACATATCACAAAGTGTCAATTCAACAACCACCAACTTGGAGTGAGGATCAAGAATCACAGCAATATAGATAAACATATTATCCACATTTCCCCAATATTTATCATATTTTGCTTTCATTGCAAGGCCCATGGCTTGGAAATCCAAATCAGAATGTTTTACCCATTTGTTTAACATATCATAAATGGCAGCAATCTCAAATAAACCTTTATTACTCGTCACATAAAGAGAACCCGAAATACGACGAGTTAAAAGGTAAAATCCCTTCAAAAACACTACCAATCTCTCTACTTTTTTCCAATCATCACATTCTGGAGGCCTTTCATTATCCTTCACACCCTCCCCATCAGGAAGAGATATCCCACTAAAGACACGTTGAAATTTCAAAGCCGTATCTAACATTGTGTAGGTTGAGTTCCATCAAGTGGGGACATCAAATGACAAAGAAGACTTGCTTTGAATATTTGCCTTTGAAACAAGTTCTTTAAACCTAAGTATTCTTGCAGGGGAATTTTTAACATACTTCATAGCATTTCTAACCCTATCAATGCATACACCATGCTCTCTAATGCCATCCCAAACAATAAGATTAATAATATGAGCAATGCATCTAACATGAAGAAATTTTCCACCACTAACACAACCAGTTCGTTGAACCATTCTTTTCAAATGAGCACAAGCAAGGTCATTAGAGCTAGAATTATCAACTGTAACGGTAAAAAGCTTATCCTCAATACCCCAATATTCCAAGCATGCCTCAACAACTTTACCAATGGCCTCACCTTTATGACTAGAAATTGGACAAAAATTTATTATCTTTTTATTCAATTTCCAATCATTATCAATGAAGTGAACAATGAGACACATATAGTTAATTCTTTGAATTGATGTCCAAGTATCAGTTGTCACACAAATTCTTTGACAACTCCTTAAAGTTTCTTTCAACTTTGCCTTTTCACTAAAGTACAGTTGCAAACAATCACGAGCAATAGTAGTACGAGATGGAATGTGAAATCTAGGACAAGCAACTTGCACAAAATGCTTAAAACCAACTTTTTCCACATGCTTAAATGGAAGCTCATCAACAATAATCATATGAATTAATGCTTCCCTAACATCTTTCACATTTACAGTCCCATACTTCAATTTCCCATCCTCATTATCTTTATCTCCTTCCCCAGATTGAAAAAATAGCTCACTTTGCTTTCCTTTACCCTTCTCTTTATTAACAGGATTACCAAGACATCTTTCACAATGATTCTTAACATTCTTTGATCCATTAAGATTACCATCAGCAGCAAAAGTTTTTTCACAATACTTACATTCAGCTCGTAGTTTTCCATCTTCTAAGAACTCGATGAAATGCTCCCAATAAGTTGCTTTCCTCTTACTCTTTGTTCTAACCAAGTATTGCCTCCCTTCTTTTAGGTTCTTCTGTGGAGGTAAGGACTTGCGCAATTCTTCCATATCCGTGTTGGTAGCTGCATCTGATAATGTTTGTGCAGTTTGATCCGAAGAATAGACGGGTTGCCTTTTTTGATTGGGAGCTCTCCATCTACAATATAACATAAGCAATAAGTAAAGATCAAAATAACTTACATATATAAACTATAACACAATATATAGAATATGAATAAATCTTACATTGCAAGAATGTGAATCCGTTGTTGACCTCTTGAGAAAGTTAATGTATGTTCAAGAACATTAACATTAATCTATCTGGAAAAAAAAATCATCTTTTAAGTATTAAATTCTAATCCAAGTATTCATTATCATTTTGTAAGTGTTAGATAGTTCATAAACAAAATACTAGCATTTCTTATCACCTTTAAGAATGTAAGAATGTATGTGTAGAGTGTAGTCATACATGGTGAATCACATAATCAAACCCCACAATATTAATGCTCAACTAACAAGTTTTGTACTACTACTAAGAGACACCAAAAGAAAACGTTGTTGATTAATGAGAAAGTCACAAAACTAGCTCAATTACAACTCCAATATATGCTTGGATAGTTGGATGCAGACATGATTAATGATTAATTCTAATCCAAGTATCTCATGAATTTGAAACCTTCACCAAAGGTAATTCAACATGTGGACATAGTGCTAGTATTCCTGCCAAAAATGATGTCAACTTGAGGGCAGCCAGTAGTGTGAACTTATAAACATCTGTGTGGCAATAATGTAGTAATCTTTTACTTAATTTTTATAGGATGCATTGATCAGATAAAGAATGTTCATGACTATTTTACTGGCAGGTTCAACTTTCTCTTCCTTCACTTGTGCTCTGTGTGTGTGTGAGGTTATACAGTTAAATGATTTTCCATAATCTTTAGAAAGCTTATGACATTGTTATATACTTATATCCCTCGCTCATTCGAAATTAACATGAATGAATTCGAAATTAACATGAATTGCAAGATAATAATTCGAAATTCATGAAAACAAGCATTCGAAAATTAAAATTAAAACATAATAAAATTGCAAATCACATAAATTCATATCTACTTATCTAGAAATTTCAAAAGAATTCAAAAAATAAAAAAGAGAATGAAGAAATTTACCTTAAAATCGCCTCGCGTGCGTGTCAGTCGTCACTGGTGCCGGTGGTCGGCTGGTCGCAGTGTCGGAAGGTCGTCTCGCGTGCGGTGGCCGGTGGTCGTCTCGCGTGCGGTGGCCGGTGGTCGTCTCGCGTCAGCCGTCGACACTTGGGCTGAGAGAATGAAGGGGGTTTAGGAGAGAGAAGAGGAAAGGGGCTGAGAGATTGAAGGAGAAGAGGAGTTTTACTGGTTTAGGGTTTGTTTTGTGTTGGGCACTTCACACTTGGGCTGGGAGTCTGGGACGCTGGGTATCATACAAGGAGTCACTGACTTTTTTTAAAAAAAATTAAAGATTCCGGGGACCGGAAAATTCCGGTTTTTGCCCGGACCGGACCGGAAACCCGGAATCTTTAATTTTTGAGGACCGGTCCGGTCCATTCCGGTCCGGTCCCGGTCCTTTTCTGCACACCCCTACCCACAAACTAAACAACTTGGGTCTATCGTAAAGCCACGGATGAATTTGTTATGGTTTGACATAAGCCGGTCTTGAAGAACTAACCAGAGGAAAATTTGTATACGTTGTGGTACGGGGGTTTTCCGTACCATAGACCAGCAATACTGAACACCAAGAGGTTCACTACTTCTAATGATATTCAATGCAGATTTTATAGTGAATCCACCTGAGGAGGAACCATTTCAAAAAAACTCTGTCAACAATATCATCATCATTTTGTAACTCAAAAGAATCAATAAGTTGTAGCGCATGAGCTGGAAGGTAATTGTTGGAGTTATGGTTATTAGTCGACTTAGTTAGTAGTAAAAATCTTATATGGACCTGGTCCACACTAAATTAGTGTGAACCTAATGCTAATTTATGTGATTTATGAAAAAAAGGGTCATTATATAAAAAAAATAGATAGAAAATAATGAGTAGATATAGATTCTAAAGTTTGGCTATGTGAAAAAAAAGGTACTATATCACAAACGAAAATTTTATCATGATAAAGTAATGTAAGAGAGAGTGATTATATTAAAAAAAACGATCACTATGATAAAAAGTACTATATAGTAGAATCTTAAGATTTTTAAAAGGTTCTTATATGGAAAAAAAGGGTCATTATCTTTAAATAAGTGGGCTTTTATTCATGATAATATTAGTGTGGGTGCGCCCACACAAGACTAACTCTAGTTAGTATAGGCTATCGTTAGTTTAGTTTGTTAGTATTGTTAGCCTAGTTTAGTAATGCTATAAATAGGTTAACACATGCTTTATTTGTACTTGTAACAAATATTACAATGTAATCACTTCTTTTTTTCATCCAAAAATAATATTGCTTTCTCTCTCTTCTCTCATAACTCTTTCTCAACTAAGCTTCATTCATGGCTGATATACACCATTTTCTACCTCCTCAAACACGAATTCTAACATGGTATCAGAGGGGGACAAATCCTAGCACAATTTCTTCCGTAAAATTCTCTTCAAAATCGCACAAATTTCATCTCATTTTCTCAGTTTCCCTAAAAATTTTCCCATCGAAGTTTTGATCAATTTCTCTCGAATCAGGCTTAAATTAGGCCACTTATTGTTTAAATTTTCCAGATTTACTTCTAAATTGTCTCATAGGAACCTTAAATCGAACAACTAAACGATTCTTGAGATTTTTTTTCCTAATTTCTAGGGTTTTCTTAATGTCGTTCGCTATTCTTGAAACCTAGAATTGTTCTGAATGCTTCGAAATTTGTGCGAATCGTGCCCTGATTTCGTTCATATTGATCGAAATTCTTCTTGCACAAAATTCTGATCAAATTGCTCGAAGATCTTCTTGCGAATTGTTGAATTTTCGAATTCTTGTGAATTGTTGAATTGGGTGTTCTTGAATTGGGTATTCTTGAATTTCCAAAGCACGACAACCTCAATTTCTGGATTTGATTGTCTTCTTCCGCAAATTGAAGATTTCGCTAATTTCTCTCAAGATTCTGGGTGTTTTTCTTTTGGTACAGATCGAGGGTTTTGAACTTGCAATTGGGATTTGTTTCCATTTGTATTGTGGAATTGTTGTTTGTAGTTTGATGTTCGTCTTGGTTTTTGGCTTCGATCAAGATGGACAAAAGATTTTCTGGTTTGATTTTCTTGAATATTCACTCATATAGTCTTCCTTCATATAATTCGTTGAGTTGAAATTCGATTAACTCTGGTCAATTTTTTTGGTGAAAATTGTCATACAAAGTCTTGATTCAACTGTATGTTTCATGATCTATGTGGTGCAAGCTCTCTTTTTTTTCTCTAATTTTGGTGAGTTTATGAAACTGGCTGCTTCAGTTACCTCAATCACAATAATTATGGGGTGGATTTTCTGAGGCATGTTGTTGGATGTGAACTAAGTTGGAAGATTTAGTTGGATTGGATAAAGGATTTTCGGTGACTATTTTCTTGAAAAGATTTATGATCAATGTCACTCATATTAACAATGATAATATTCTATTGATATGTGGTCGGTCCTAAATGTACCTTAAAATACCGCAAGTGTTTTGGGTCAATCAAGTAAATATAGGGTAAACGAATATCGTTTCCACATGGAGGTATAATCAACTACCAAATTAAGAGACACTAATATTATTTAGAAGATCTGAAAATAGTGAATGGTGGTGATAAACTAAACTACTAAAAATAAAAACTAAATTAATTCTAACTCTAAAAGGGTCGGATAATAAGTATAACCAAATATGAGAGAGATAGTTCTAGGACTTAGATTTCGCCAATTACTTTCTGCAATGAAATTAAACTAGTTGTCGGATTAAAAGCTATTGTATTGCAATGATCGAATTTCCTATAATATATTATCTCCTCTTCCAAGATAGAAAACGTGTATTTATACTAATCTTACGCCTACTTCCGTGGTCATAACAATTAATATAAACCCATTATGAACAAAAATTCATATAAAAGACCACCCCAAGTGTATAACTATTCCCGAAATTATACTACTTGACGTTTAATAATCCCACGAACCAATATTGAAATTTCACTTCCGCTAATAATCCAATATCTTAAACATATAATCAACTGGCCAAATCAATTATATGAAAACAAACCAAGATTATCAAATTGCAATAAAAATAAATCAATCCAAACAACTTAGTTCAATTCATTGACAGAAAATAAAAGACTACATCTAATCCTAGAATATGGAAATTTAGCTACACATTAAAACTAAATAAACCAAACTAATTAAAAGTAAAAATCTGAAGTTGAACATAGTAATAACAAAATTAAATAACATAAACTACGAGAAGAGAGAGATAAACTCCAGATTCATATGAAGAATCAGATGAACGTCCGTCTTCTTCCTCTGGCATCTTCTCGTCCCTCCTGCGTGGCTCTGTTGTTCGTCCCGTATGATGCGTCTGTTCTCTGCGTTCTATTCTCCTTCGTGTTTTTAAAGTCCTAGGTTTAGGTTTCTTCTTTTTTTTTTTTTTTCTTTTGTTTCAATCCTCCGTGTCCTTTTTGTTTTGGCCGATGATTGATGTTGGTCTTTTGGACCAAGGGAAGAAAGGTTTTCCCTTTTTTTTCTTTTCTTCTTCTTATTTCACCTACAAACAAATCAATAGAGTAATTAACATATATGAGATTTGCAGTAGTAGCATCAAGGAAAATAATTTATTGAACACATTTTTCATATTTTAAATCAACTTTATAACATAAGCAACTTAACTCTTAAAACGTTAAAATATGAGAAGGAAGCCTATTATAAGTCTCATAACTTATGCCAAAGAGTAATATAACGAGTAAAAATCATATATAAAATATAGCCTTATCAATATGTCTGGTGGATATTTCTTTGTTGGTTCATTTGGTTTTATTTTTTGGATGAAACTGTTGTAGTTGATGATAATTGCTGATGGTTATTGTTATGTTGGTTGTATTGGTTGATGATAATGGAGGATGGTTAATGATTTGGATCATTTTGTTGGTGATGTTTGGTGTTGAATTTGTTCTTAAGAATTTTTTTTTCTTCTTCTCTCTTAAAATCCTTACTGCCTTCTTCTATAAACACATTCATTATTTTGTTCCTTTTCTAAATCCCATACATTCCTTTATTTTTTTCTCTAATCTTTTAGCCTTCCTTGTTAGGTTCCTAAAATTCTGATTTGTTTGATATTGTTTCCAATCACATTCTAAACACATTTCTGATTTTCTGTGATCCTTTGTTGTCCATTTATTGGTTCATAGAAATCTTTTTTTGGTTGGGACCCATAGAGGTCATTTTGATGATCCATTGTGATCTACTTTACGACCTATTGAGGTTTTTTTTGTGACCCTTAGATGGTCAATTGTTGTGCCCTTAGAGGCCTTTGTTGTGATCTTTTTGTGTGATCATTATCTCAATTTTTGTGCCGATTATAGGCCCTTATTGGAACCAATGTGGTCATTGTTGATGATCCTTCGTGATCTTTCGATAGGCTTATGAGTTTAACCTCCAAATTTTGATAGTCTTATGATTGTAACCTCCAAATTTTGATAGTCTCATGACTTTAACCTCCAAATTTGATAGTCTTATGACTTTAACCTCTAGCTTGATCATTTGAGATCAAGTTTATTCATTTGAAAATTGTTCAATTTCAATGTCTTATTCTTGCTAAATTTCTTTCTTCATTCCTTCCATTTTACTCTCTCTTCTTTTCCCATATCACTTCATCTCCTCCCTTTTTTTTGGGTTTCGTTATCATTTTTTTTTGAAAAATAGAAAAGAATAATCCCACCTTTTGGTGGTCTTCTCATAATAATCCTTCATTAACTTAATTTCAGGTTAATTCTAACTTTGCACCTCATCTGCTTAAAATAGTTTAAGTCCAATGTTAACCTGTTAATCTAGGTTGAATCCCTTATTTAACCGGATAATCAACCAACTCCATTTAATTTGTTTAAAAAAAAAGGAAAAACACAAAACTCCCTAACATTCATTATATGAAAGTTACCAACCATTTAACTCCCATCCACCCTCTTCTGCGCATCTCTCTCCTTATATAACTCCAGTTTCTTGCATCCTCCTTCATTTTCTTCCTTCCTCCTTCATTTTCTTGCTTCTTTAATGGCGTACCAAGATTCAGGGTCTTCTTCAATGTCTAGGTCGATAAGGTCGAATAGTGTTGTCCAAGTGTTGTGCTTCCATAATGAAATCGCACCTCTGAGGGTTGTGAGGGTGGAAGGACCAATCAAAGGGAAACAATTTTATGGATGTTCGTATTAGCCTGTAAGTGGGAATGGCTGATTTTTTATTTTTTATTTGTAATTAGGGTTCTTCCTAATTCTTTTTAATGGTCAATTTTGCAGAGGACTTGTGGGAGTGGGCAGATGAGGAGGATGATATTCGTGAACTCCATCACATGATTTTTGTAAGGGATGTAATCCCCTATAATTTTATGAATTTTATAAATATATTTTAATGTATATTTATATATATTTTAGTATTTAAATAATTTATTTCTTAGTATGTTTACTATTTGAAAGTCAAAAGAGTTATTTAATGATTTTAAGTAATCAAATATTTTATTTAGTCATACTTCGAAAATTATTTAATAGTTTAAACATCTTTGAGTTGTAGTACTGTAAAGGATTTTAAAATGGGTTAGAGGAACACAACTCTACTCAAGCACATTTCCCTAAGCCGACAAGGGGTTACCTATATAAACCCAACAAAATCCAAAATTCCCAAAAATTAAACACTCACTCTAAATTTTCTCTCCTCTCTTTTCTTTTCTCTCTCCTCCCCCACGTTTTCTCTCTTTCTCGATTTTCTTCTCCTCTTCGTCGCCCGGTTGTTGCCGCCGCCGGACCACCGACGCCGCCAGCCACTGCCGACGACTGTCGCGCCGGCGTCCCTTCCCCTCTTGGCTGCCTTGTCTTCTTCTCTCCTCTCTCTTTGGTTTATTTTCTTCCTCCTCTATTTTATTTAATGTTAAGTTATGTTTTTTTAAGGATTGATTTAATGATTTCATGATTAAAGTTTATAGTCTTAAACTTTACATATAAATTTCAAATTATGTAATTTGTATAATAAAGTAATTAAATTTCAGATTTATTAATTATTTTGAAATTACGGTTTTAAGTATCAAAGCATGGATTTTTAGGGTTTTATGAGTTAGAAATTGTAGTACTATATGACAGGCTAAAGTCGTATCACCTTATCAAAAATAACCTAAGGTCCACTAACAAGTAGTCAGGGAAGTCAGGATCGAATCCACAGGGAGAAAGTTATACTATCGTATCTGAATTCTAATATTATACTAACTAAATCAGTTGAAAATGGGTGTGTGACTAAACTAATAGGCAAATGACAGAACTAAGTATGAAGGTAAGAATCAATTAATAAAGAACTAGGACTATGGATCACTATGCATACAATTCAGGAAATCAGAGACGAATAATAATCACCGAACAAGTCAATTTATCTAGGGCACATGTAATTTCTCTCGAACATTACCTCCCTCAAAGATCACCTAGCCGCTCTCGCATGGTCAAGGATCACTATGCCTAATGATTGAAAGCCTATACGAAATCTCTCCTCTCGAAGCAGATTCAATATTGCGAAAGTAGAAATACAAATCAGGCCTAATTCATAAATCTAGCATGAACGATTCAATCACAGGAAACAATTGAAATAAAGGGTAATTATACTAATCTATCAATCCCTCATTGCATACATAGATCCTCACAATCTTAGAAATAAAACTACTCACTCATGCTTGAGAAAACAATAACAAAATCAATGTAAAAATTCATACTTTGAACTATTGCAAATAATTAAGAAATCAAACCAATCAATAATAGAGAAAGCAATCAATAATGGACAAAACAATGAAGAAGATTACCAAATAAAAAGAACTATATTGAACTTGCAAGCAATCCCAAAGGTTTGATCTTGAATCCACAATGAAAAAGTAGTAACTAGGGTTCTTGAGAGAAACTATGAGAATTAAGGACTAAAACAAAGATGAATAGTAATATTCTGATTTTGCTATTTATACTAATCCTAAAACAACTAGGAAAAGTCTTAGAGAAATAGCCCGAAAATCATTAAAAAACGCGTGTCTGATAAGTCGCCCGATCGGGCCGACAACGCAGCAGCAGAGCTCCAAAAAACGACCTCGCCAGATGAAATCGGGCCGACACGCCCGATACAATCGGGCGGCACACCAGTTCTCAGTATATGTCCAAACCATCGCTCAAGCACACCCGATGAAGTCGGGCCGAACCGCCCGATCGGGCGACTCAACGAACTAACGAACGGGCGATAGCGCCCGATCGGACCCGCAACAACTGGTTATCTCTTGCCAGCGCCCGATCGGGCGTATCCTGCCCGATCTGATCGGGCGCTGATCTGGTTCTTCCTTCTTGGCTCTAAACGCCAAGTCTTCAATTCTTCTTTGCTCAAGGATCCCGGAAAGTATCCTCGGGACTTTGAAACTCCGCATAGAACCTCTCCAGTCCAGTGTAATGGTCAAATAATAGTAGAAAATAAGGAGATAACTCCTTAAAACCTGCAATCTGACACAGAACAGAAAACCACAACTAGATGGAGAAAGTTAGCGTGAAATGGCTCCTAAGAGCACCATTGATACACATTTTAGCTCAAATATAAGGGGAAAAACTCTATATAAAACCATAACATCAAACTCCCCCAAGCTAAACCTTTGCTTGTCCTCAAGCAAAGCACAACATGAATAAGAATAGGATTGCTTCACCCCTCAGATAGGAAATTTTAAACTCAATTATTTCCAACTCAAAATCGTTCAAGCAAGCAAAATTCAAGTTCAATTGCTCCGATCACCTGACTACCAATCACTTAAGCAAACCATCAAATGCAGCTGCCCTACATATCATGCAAATCATGAAAAGGTGCTCACCGAGGTGTCACTCCTCTCAATTTTATGGCAGGCAAAATGTGTGCCCGATCGCTCACCAACCCAGCCATAATAGCCCTTCCCACTCACACTCTCATGTGTTTAGAAAGGTATAATATTGCTCATCCTAATCAGGTCGACTCAAATAACAAACTTAATCTTCAACTTTGGCATATTGACTCAGTATTATTCCAATAAACAATCAAACACTAGTGGAAAAAACGCAAGGGCTGCGGTGCAAGGGCTGCGGTTTATTGAAAAACGCAGCCCTTAATAGTGAAGGGCTGCGGTTAGCCGAAAACCGCAGCCCTTCGTATACGAAGGGCCGCGGTTTTCCGCTAAACCGCAGCCTTTCATAAAAGGGTGCGGTTTTCTTAACAAACGCAACCTCCCTTCACTTGCCTTTTCTTATTTTAACTTTTACGCGCATATACTCAGCCCCTTCCCTCCCTCCCTCCCCTCCCTCCCTCTAATCCCTAGCCGAACCCGCCTCTCAATCTCTCCCTCTCCCTTCACACCACGCCCTTCTCTCTCTCTCATACTCACTCTCAACGACCTCGATCAAGTTCGCGCACCATCGGTGGAAAATCACCGTTCATTCCGCCATTAATGGCACCGTCGAATCACTCGAATCCGAGCTATGCAACATCGATTTACGCACCATCGGTGGAAAATCATTGCCTCGATTCTTCTCCTTCGCAAGCCGTCGCAGCTTTCTTCAACCTCCTAAAGTCCTTCAGTTTCATTTTCTCTCTCCTCCTCAATTTCTCCTAATTTCTAGGGTTTTTCACTTTTTCCGAATAACTCGTATTAATGGCTTTGTTCGCTCGGAGCGAGCTCATCTTTCGCTAGGCGCCGTTTATTTCTCTCACATTCCCCTTCTCTTTCTTTCGATTTGTCACGCGAACGCCGCCGCTGAGCGTGTCGAGTGCCGGAGCTCCATTCTCGACTACCTCGCCGCCGAGGTATTTTCTCTCTCTCTCTCTGTTTTTTTCAATGCTTGGATCTAGGGTTTGAAATTGGGTTTGAAATTGTTGTAGTTTTGCAATCACTTGAGTTTCAATCTCGACCATTTCAATGCTGAATCTCATCCTCCAACGTTGAGGATTAAGGTGAATATTCTTGCATTTTCTATTTATTCTGAAATTAGAAAGTTTAATTGCTGAATTTGGAGGTTGAATTTTGGTCGTGTGTTGGTGTTCTTCGTTTTCGTACCCAAGTAAGTTTGATTGGTATATGAAAGATGCTTGTTTCGGTTTCTTGCTTCTTGTACATCTCATGGTAGTTTGATAGTTGATGAATCTATAATATTTGTGACTTTTGACTTATTTCTTTAGTGAGATGAAAAGTAGGGAACTTGATAAATTGTATTAAGGTATAATTACGAGTGATATGTAGTATTGTGAAATGTGATTAAATTAGATCACTATATGTCTATATCTTCTAATTAGAGGAAAATGAAGAGATTGGTTTTCCACTATTGGTTTACTGAAAAATGGGTGAATTTATAATTTCTTTTGATGCATTTCTTAGTTGCTTGATTCAGGAAGAAAGAGGGTATGGTATTATGGTTTCTTGCAATTGGTTTTTGGTTGTGTTTTTGATGGTGTGACATTGACTAGGTTAAAGTTGATGATTTATATATGGCGATATCTTCATTAAGTGCAACTTCCGTGTAGCTAACGGGCGTTATTCTCCCCGGTATGTGAACTTTGTCAATGGTGTGCACAAGTTGAAGTAAGATGTTACAATGTTTATTGATTGGGTGTTCATCTGTTTAGTTTGTTGGCTAAGTTGGTATTGTTGGGAGTTTTGGTGAAACTAGTTAGTTGAATAATGTAATTTGATTATAAAATATTCAAGTACCTTAATTGATATTATTTAGGAAGCCTATGGATTGGGGCCATTCGGCTCGTGGTATCGAGAATATATCTTCTGATGTGTGAAATTGTAGCTGCGTTTGCCGTTTGGTTATGAATGTATTGTGTATGCCAAAACGCCACATTATCTCTCCTTTTTGCTCAATGGTTTTGATGGTAGTGTGTTCTAGTCTTCTAGATGTCTTAGCCTCTTAGGCGTCTTTGGATGCTTGCACCGACTAAACTCTTAGAGGTGGAAAACATTTGGAAAACTACTTTATAGTGTTGTAGAATGTTTTTTATATGACAAAAGTTTACGTCGTTTTATTTTTTGAGGCTCTAGTGTCTTGTTTCTTTGTCAAGATGGCTTGGTGGTTTCTACTTGTTCTATGGTAGCTAATGGCAATGCATCAATGAACAGTGAAGTTTGAGCTTTCGAGGAGGGGACCATTAAAGCACTATAACCATGGAGTAGGAGGCCTTGGAGTAAGTTTCCATCACATCTTAGCCGATCCAAATCTTCCAAGATCTTCCGACAATTCTTGTGATAAGTTTTGAGTGATTTTGACTCGGCTTATGTGATAGAGAAGATTGTAGTTACATAAATCACTACTTCATGTTTGTTTTAGAATGGATGAGTCATGCTGGGGGTACCCTTAATGCATAGCATGTATACTATATATATTATGTTTGTCAGATTACTCATGATTAGTCTTTGAAATAAAGATGGGCGTTTCCATGAGACTAACGACTTTTATCATGATTAGTGCTTATGTGATTCTGTTGTTCTAAGTTATTAGATCAGTGCAAGTTCTTTTTCGGTTTGTTTGGTTAATTATAAGACATTTTTGCGGAACTATTGTACGACGATGATAAATGTTTCCTTACAATGTGTTAAGATAGAGAATTTGAATAGAAATGAAGGGAGGATAGAGTAATATATTTGTTCTTTTGGAGATGGATTGGGGAAAGAGGAGGGAGTACACAAGACCACTTCTCCCTTATCTCCTCTTTAGTCCCATTCTCTCGCTTTCCTTCGACCTTCGGTTCCCTTTCCCTCCACCGTTATTTTCCAAACGCACAGTTGGGAACTTTTGAAGGAACATGCAGATAATTTATTGCGAAATGTGAATGGTAGACTTGTATTAGCTGAATTGTGATATCGTTTAATTGGGTGGATTTGTAGGAATTAGGATAGAATAATTCTATGTATGCATTAATGCAAGCTCCATTGGTGACATGGAACATTGTACTCTGCTGTGTTGCCTCTCCTTTTACCTCCATGCTATTGTTTTTTTTTTCCTCCATGTTGATGTTTTTAGTTCCCGTTCTTCTTGATTTAGGTACAAAGCATGGGGTTCTCTTCTTGGATTTCAGTTGGCAGAGAGAGACATCATAGTGGCCTGCCTTGACTATAGGTAAGGAGTTTATACATAACCATAAGACATTGATTTATATTGCTGATATGTTTAAAGATCACACTTTTAGTTTATACATTGATTTATATTGCTGATATGTTGATAATGGATATATCTTTCTTACGTGGAAAATTTATTTGTTAATAGCATGATACATGGTTATAATGCTTTTCAGGTGCGTTGCGATGCGAGTATACCATGGCTAATATTATTATTGGAGATGGTGTGAAGAAACCAAAGGGAGACAAAGTTAGAATTCTTTTTCCGATTATGTTTTAGAAATTAGAACCCTTTTATCCGAAGTTGATTGTTCGAGGATGAACCTTATTTATCCCCCTTTTCCCCTTAGTTGAAGATGATTGTTCGAGGAATTAGTATGGGCATTGTAGCCCCTTTGGGATCATGGTGCTGGTTTTATTGAATTGTTTTGACCTTGATTGTTTGCTTCATGCATAAAGTTGGTGAATATTAGTTAGTTATTGATTTTTGTGGGATTTCTTGGCCTAATATGCATCAAAGTGGTTATTTTAGGACTTTAATTGCTTGATCCATGGATAATGAAGTGGTTATAGCTTGATATTTGTGTGATTTATTGGCCTAATAAGCAATTAAGTGAATGTTTTCATGGGTTTTTTGTCCATTGATTCATGCAAAAACATGGTGGTATAATGTAATTGTATGCATTTAGTGTCATCAAATATAATTTGACAAACTATTAAAATCATCTAAGTTTGTTGATTCATTTTTAACTACATTTGGGATAAGAAGAGAACATTTTAGGCTATTTTCGACCATTATGAACCTTTTAACACATTTAGGATCATATAATGTAATTTGGTCATATATTTGGCAATAAAAATTAGTTTACAAACAATTAGGCTTATATAACATCATTTATTTGTTTCTAAGTACATTTTGAGTAATTAAAAGGCCGTTTTAGGACATTTTCGATTATATAGGAAAAATTTTACGCATTTAGGATCATGTAATATAATTTGATTATACATTTGATAATAATAGTTAGTTTACAAACTATTAGAGTCATTTAACTTTATTTTTATTATTTATTATTTATGATTAGGTTTACTTGCTTTGGATGTATGTTAGGATCATATAATGTATGTATGGTAGTTGAACTTAGATGTAATCATTTTATACCAAAAAATCAATATAAGAATCACTAAAAGAAAATCTTGACTAGTAATAATTTGGTGGTTGTTGCTGTCAATGGTGAGAATCATGTTATAGCCTTAAAGGTCCTAATAGCTACTTTGGTGGTGGAGAAAGAGGATAATCTAAGGATGCCAGTTCCTCTTGCTCCATATCCTACACCTCCGCACCTTTCACTCCACCACCCCCGCGTAACCCCACCCCACCCCTGGCCCCCTGCTACCCCCTCCTGCCCCCCGCTACACCCCTAGCACACCCAAGACCCCCCTGCTTCCCTCCCCGCCCCCACCCCCCTGCCGGCCACTCCCCGGCCACCCCCCGCCGCCCCCTGCCCCGCAACCCCCGCTAGCCCCCGCTAGCCCCCCGCTTAGCCCCCCACCCCACCCCGGCCCCCTGCTACCCCCCCGTCGCCCCCTGCTACACCCCTAGCACAGCCCAAAGACCCCCGCTTCCCCTCCCCCTGCCCCCCACCCCCCGCCTCACCCCCCGCGACTTCCCGCTGTCCCCCCACCCGCAACTCCCCGCTAGCCATTTGTTTAGCCATTTGTTGTTGTATTGTAAGCTGCCATGTACTTACAACATCAACAAATTGAAAGTTGTTCTTGTGGAGTGGGTCTGTCCAGCTTCTGCTTTGTAGTACTTGCATAGATATAGTTTCAACTCCAAATTATAGCGGTTTTGGTTTTATTTGCCAGGTTCTATCATCTCTAGAAAATTTGCTTTTGAGGGATTCGGATGCTGATCTTGGTGGAGTTGTTGTAATGTCTTCATGGCTGTTCTTTGGTTGGTTATTTTTTGATGGTTGTGATCCTGCTCATATATTGCAATTCGAACATTCGAGGGCAGCCTCGAACTAATGTAATTTAGTTATTATTTTCTCTATATTCGTGTAAAAAACATAATTTATAATGAAAAATGATACTTTAAATATATATATAACTGTTTGGGAACATTTAGGACAAAAAAATTTAAAAAAAAAATTTTTTATTTTTATTTTTTTTGGGTCACATGGGCTGCGGTTTTTGGAAAAACCGCAGCCCTTAGTGGGTTAAAGGCTGCGGTTAAGGGCTAAAACCGTAGCCCTTAACTCACCAAGGGCTGCGGTTTGGGCCTTTAACCGCAGCCCTTAACCCACTAAGGGCTGCGGTTTTTCCTTGACCGCAGCCCTTAACGCGCTAAGGGCTGCGGTTAAAAACCGCAGCCCTTCCTAAATGTCAAGGGCTGCTAGTCTAATGGCTGCGGTCAAAAAACGCAGCCCTTGGGCCCTTTTTGACCGCAGCCCTTGGGCTTTTTTCCTCTAGTGAAACACGTGCTCAATAGGTCTTTCTCAGGGTTGTAATGGGGCTCGGGTAAAGGTACGGAAATTATTTAGGGAATGTGGTGGAAAAGCCAAGAAAGGGGAGCAAAAAACACTAGTATGACTAGGTGTGATCGAAACAACTCCCATGGCATCAACAACATAACCAAGATAAATAACCAACTCTTGAAATTTCACGAACCAACCAATAATTGCATCTTTCAACATAATTTCCAATGCTTTGAAAGTTAATGAGTGAAGATCATAGAAATTTTTCAAATTTTTCACTATCATTTTTCACTTTATTTTTTTCCGTTTTCTTTCTTTTCTTTGTACCAAAATAGCATTATTATTTTCCAACCGCCCTACGGAATCAACCACACAATATGATATTAACTTAACAAATGCTCCCCCAAGCTAGGCTTGGGACAATAGTCATTGCAAAGGCTCAAGGTGTGTAATGTGGCTTAATATAGATCCAAAAAGAAGTCATTAGGCTCAGCGGGGCTAGGGGGGAAAATGATTCATTGAACAACTCTGAGGCTTAAAAATTAAACAAATGAACGCCTCTATCACAGCACATGTCCAAAGTCACCAGAAATCAACGAGTACAATGCCAAAGCCAGGATAAGAATGCTACGAGGAACTAACACACAAGAATAGACCGGATACAGAGATAAATCCGAGGCTAGAATGAATCCTCACAATCTAACCAATTCAAGCATGCAGTTAGAATAGGAACTTTATCATCAAAATTCATTCAAGATCAAGGCAATCATAAATCACATCACAACATCCCAATCACAAATGCCCAACTATCCAGTATAATGAGTTAAATCGTTTTTTCAGAACAAAGTTCGAGGCACAGGGAAGCAATCAATCTATTCATATTCAACTCGTATTTTTGTGTTGTTTTTTTTTTCAGCAATATTTCATCATTTTTTTTTTGTGATTTTTCATTTTTTTTTTCAAAGCAATTAAACTAACTTAACTAACCTAAAAAGCAGTAAAAACAAAAAGAAAAACAATACTAATACTTACAGAAGTCCTCCCCCAAGCGGAACTTGGCAATGGCCTCATTGCAACAAGGGAAAGGGAACGCATGGATATCAGTCATCCATGGAAAGGTCATCACCATCAGCATCCTCACCTCCGCCACCCCTACTACTGGACCCCGGCTGGCTGTAACTCGGGTTCCAAGTGTACCAAGATGGGTGAGCATCTGTTTCTGCAATTGTATGCAGTCTGCAGTAGTCATCGTACATGGGGTACATAGCTAGGTGTTGATCATTGGCCAATGTATCAACACGCCGGCTAAGGCTCGGAGAACTAACGAGATTGGCATCAACCCGCCGACCGATGCTCGGATGGCGGTAGAGTTGGCAGTGATACCAGACTCCATCCGCTGGAGCATGATCATCATTTCCTGAAAATCAAAAGAAGGAGGAGGAGCAGCAGAATATGGGGGAGGGGGAGCATCAGAAGTAGAGGCAATATCATCAGAATGAGGGAGGCGGCGGTGAAAGGTGCACCTGGGGATCTCGGGCACGGGGGTGGGAAAGTCGAAACCGACTATGGGAAGGTGGTAATGGGGCCGCCCGTGTCGGATTTTTGCTAAGGGACTAGGTAGCTCAATAGAGCGCCTCCCGTTGATGCGCCACTGATATTTATCCCCAGCCCTCTCTAACCAATGGAGACGATCTAGGAAAGTATAATCCATGAGGGTAGGTCCTATGGCTGGCCGGGTAGCGAGACTCGTCAAAACCGGGATTTTCCTAGCAAAAAGAGTGACCAACCCCCCATTGACAATGGCACGAGAGGTCAAGGTACCATCCGCTCGCCTCTTGGGATATGTGGTAGCTATACTCTCCATCCTGGGAGCGCAACATGGTGAGGGATGTTGTATTGAAATTGGTGGCGCGTCCCTCTAAGCATGTAGCTCCCTATTAAGTACAGTTCATCCCCCCTGATTAATTGTCCTTCCACCCTCCCAAATAGTGTATGAGACATAAATCGGAGCCAAATTTTAAAGATGGGTTGGTGGATGTATTTGCCCTTGCAATGTTGTAGGGTGAAGTCATTTCCATCACCTAGGTGATGGAAAAATAGGTGTCATGATGGTGGTAGTTAGGGGGTGCCCAATCTCCCCACGACATTGGACTCGAAGAATTCGTGTAAATTCCGGTAGGGATAGGTGGAAATCCCGATTTAGCAGCCTAAAGGATACAAATGAGACGGGTCCAAGTTCGGGGTTTGGGTAACCTCAAGACTACTATAAAATTCATAGACAAGTACAGGATATGTATTAACATGCACGGAAAAGAATGATTCCATCCCAATTATTTTCATGAAATCCTTGAATTCGCAGGCAATACCCAATTTATTCAAAAATTCAATATCAAGAAAGTGGGTAGGACTCACCTCGTGCCCTTTTAGGCGCAGTAAACCTTTCACGCCGCTCCGGCGACGAAAAGATGACATCTCGGAAAGTCTCGTCCCGGGGACCGGTGGTGGTGGTTGAGACCCGTGCCGGGATCCGCGACGCCTCCTCGAACTCATGGTGCTTGGAAAATGTAGAGGATTTCACACTCACTCTAATGGGGGATGATGGAAGGGAGCTTTTCTCTCACTTTAATGGTGGAAGGAAGGATGAAGAGGATGGATGTGAGAGATGGAGTGAAAGAAAAATGAGGGGGGTGGAGTGGGTAATTGGTAGGGGAAGATGAGAGGAGTGATTTTGTGAAGATAGAAGTAGCTTGGATGGAGGTCTTTAATGGTGGAGGGAGAATTTGGGGAAGAAGGTGAGAATTGGGGGTTAGGGGTTGAAGGAGAGAGAGAAAGAGATTGGGAGATGAATGAGAGAAGTGGGATGAAATCCCGTTTTAATGAGGCCGCGGAAACACAGCCCGATTTCATCGGGCGAGCAACTTCATCGTGGACGCCCAAGTTCTATCACGGGCCCGATCGGGCGGAGTTGCCCGATGGCATCGGGCGGAAGAATTCTTCGTTCCAGAAAATGATGGAAAGCCGCCCGATCGGGCGGAAGTGCCCGATCCAATCGGGCGATTATGGTTTTCGTTGACGGAAGAACGCCCGATCGGGCGGGATGGCCCGATACAATCAGGCGCCTTAGTTTTTTTTTACTTTTGCCCAACTTTCTTCGCGGGCCCGATCGGGCGTGGTACGCCCGGCGCCATCGGGCGGCTGCCCAAACAGCCGCGTGCTCAGAATTTTGCGATCTTTTCAATGGGAAAACGGACCAAGCTATTACGCGAAACATTCCCGCACACATATAGCCTCAAGATGATGATTAGTACCCTCTCACTCTCTTACCAAAACTACGAAACTAGAAAAACTAAAAAAAAAAAAAAAAAACAAAAAAAGAAGAAAAGGAAAGGGAAAATCGGGTTGCCTCCCGAGTAGCGCTGGTTTATAAGGGTCCCGCACAACCATAATGCCTCATACCTCAAACAGAAGGGGAAGGGGGTTGGAGGTATAATTCCTCCATAGATCCAAAAAGAGCTCCTGTATGATACAGCTTTAAGCGTTGGCCATTAACTTTGAATTTTTCACTCGTTGCATTCATCACCTCAATAGAACCAAACTTGTTAACATTAGTGATAGAAAATGGACCAGACCACCTAGACTTCAACTTACCGAGGAAAAGTTTTAATCTAGAGTTATACAATAAGACCTTGTCATCAATTGAGAACTCTCAACTCAAAATTTTCTTATCATGCCATCTCTTAGTGCGCTCCTTGTAGAGACGCGAACTATCATAAGCATTCAAATGGAGTTCATCAAGTTCATTAATCCGCAAAAGGCGTTTTCTCCTGCTAACTTAGTATCAAAGTTCGGCTCCTTAATGACCCAAAAAGCCTTGTACTCTAGCTCAACAGTAAGTGACATGCTTTCCCATAAACTAACCCGTAAGGGGTGGTGCCAATAGGGGTCTTAAAAGGCATTACGTAAGCCCATAAGGTGTCATCTAATTTGTCACTCCAATCCTTCCTAGATTTAGCTACCACCTTCTCTAAGATAGTCTTTATCTCACGATTAGACACTTCTACCCGCCCACTTGTCCGAGGGTGATAAGCTAGGCCGCCCTATGGTAGACACCATATTTCTTAAGGAGAGTCTCGAAAGTGCGTTTGTGAAAATGAGATCCACCATCACTTATGACAACCCTTGGTACCCCAAACCTTGGAAAGATAATATTTTTAAACATTTTCATAACGACTTTAGAGTCGTTAGTTGGGGATGCAAGAGCTTCTACCCACTTAGACACATAATCAAATGTAAAGAACAATGATAAAATTATTGCCCGATGAAGAGGGAAAGGGGCCCATAAAATCAATACCCCATACATCAAATAATTCAACTTCCAAAATGGGGGTTTGGGGCATCTCATGTCTACGGGAAATATTTCCCGTTCGTTGGCATGCATCACGGGACTTAACAAAGGTACAAGCATCATGAAATAAAGTAGGCCAAAAAACCGAGTGAAGTACCTTAGCAACAGCTTTGGAGGGCCCAAGCATGGCCTCCACATGGCAAGGAGTGGGAGTGCTTCGCAATGTCATGCACCTCCCATTCCGGGAATACATCGCCTATAGATGGTGTCGCGCAAAGCTTGTACATAGAGAGGGTCGTCCCAAAATACTTTTTAGCCTCATGGAGGAATTTCTTCCCTCTCGCCGGTAACTCACCCTGGGGGAGTCTCGTCCACTCATACGTAAGTTGGCGAAGTCGGCATACCACGGGGTGACAAGTGACCGCTAGGAGCTTATCATCAGGAAAGGAGTCATCAATGGGTAGACCTTCTTCCATATCTTCATACCGCAACTGACAGTGATCGCCCACTACATTTTCTCGCTCCCCTTTTTATCTCTCGATCTCTAAATCGAATCCTTGGAGCAAAGAAAAATCCACCGAATGAGTCTAGGCTTGGCCTCCTTTTTGGCTAGGAGGTACTTCAATGCAAAGATGGTCGGTATAAACAATGACCTTAGACCCCAAAGAATAAGTCCCGAACTTGTCCAATGCATAGACCACGCCTAGAAGCTCTTTCTCATGGTGGCATAGTTAACTTGAGCTTCATCTAGTGTCTTACTAGCGTAGTATATCGCATGGAGGATGTTGTCCTTCCTCTCGACTAAGCACGCTCCCACAAGATAGTCGCTAGCATCACACATAATCTCGAATGGAAGGTTCCAATCCTGAGATCGAATGATAGGAGCAAAAATCAAAGCTTGCTTGATCCCGTTGAAAGATACAAGACAAGCTTATCGCAAACAGAACGGGCATCCTTGAGGAGCAATTGAGTAAGTGGTTTAGCAATTTTAGAGAAATCCTTGATGAAGCAACGATAAAACCCCGCATGACCAAGAAAGCCTCGCACCCCTTTTACATTCACAGGAGGGGGCAATTGCTCAATCACTTGAATTTTTGCTTTATCCACCCGGATGCCACGTTCGAGATAATATGACCAAGTACCACTCCTTCAATAACCATGAAGTGACACTTCTCCCAGCCTAGACAAGATTGACATCTTCACACCTTTTCAAAACTTTAGCCGCATTTATCAAACATGCATCAAAATCAATTCCATACACGTTAAAGTCATCCATAAACACTTCCATAATGGACTCAATGAACTCAGAAAAAATGGCCATCATACAACGTTGGAAGGTGGCGGGGCATTGCATAATCCAAATGGCATCCTTCGATAGGCAAAGGTACCATAAGGGCAGTAAATGTGGTCTTCTCCCCGGTCATCTAGGTGGATAGAGATTTGAAAGAAACCCGAATACCCATCTAGATAAACGTAAATAAGAGTGACAAGCTAGCCTTTCCAACATTTGGTCAATGAAGGGAGGGGAAAGTGATCCTTCTTGGTGGCAACATTTAATTTCCTATAGTCAATGCACATACGCCAACCAGCTTACTACTCTTGTAGCAATTAATTCATTTTTTTCATTTTTGACAACAAAAGTAGTACCTCCCTTTTTAGGAACCACTTGAACTGGACTCACCCACTTAGAGTCAAGAATGGGGTAGATGATTCCAAAGATCAAGCAATTTCATAACCTCTTTCTTAACCACTTCCCGCATATTGGGGTTCAAACGACGTTGGCCTTGTATACTAGGACGATGATCATCCTCTAAGTGAATTCTATGCATGCATGAAGTCGGGGCTTATGCCTTTCAAATCATCAATATTATATCCAATGGCTTGTTTATGTTTTTTTCAAAACAGATACAAAAAGTTGAGACATTTGACCATCATTCAATGAAGCACTAACAATCACAGGATAATTTTTCGATTCATCCGTAAAAGCATAGCGCAGAGAAGCGGGGGAAGAGGTTTCGCTTGTTTCTTTACCTCTACCTATTGAGTATCATATACTAACCGTTCCTTTCATGAGTGGTAATACCGTCAAGCTCTTCACATGTAAGAACCGCTTCCCAGCCATCCACTAAAAAGACTCAAGGGATTACCATCACCCGTAGAAGATGCAAAACAAAGCAAAGCCTCCAGAGGATTCCGCGTAAGGGGATTGAGGCATGTCATCGTTAACTAGCACATCAATGACATCAATTCTATAACAAAGCTTCCTCTAGCATGGGACTTTTTAAGGCAATGGTCAAACTAAAGGTCACCTTGTCATCTCCCACACTCAAAAGTTAATTTCCCATTCTTAACATCTATGACATACCCAAGTAGTATGAAGGAATGGTCTCCCCCTAAAATAATCGGGATCCGAGTATCCTCTTCCATGTCAAGCACAACAAAATCCACAGAATAAAAATTTACCTACTCTCACAGGGGACGTCCTCTAGGATACCTAGGGGGTATTTGACGTAACGGCCACCATTTGAAGAGTAATATTGGTACATTTTAAATCTCCCATGTCAAGCTTTTGCAAACAATAAAAGGGCATGACACTAACACTAGCATCGAAATCACATAAAGCCTTATCGATAAAAATGGTGCCAATGTTACAAGGGATAGAGAAACTCCCCGTGTCTTTCAATTTAGGTGGGGACCGGTTTTGCAAAAGAGCACTACATTCTTCAAAGGAAAGCTACAGCCTCAATTTCATTAAAGGCTCTTTTCCTAGTCGAATTTTCTTCAAAAATTTAGCATATGCAGAACTCGAGTAATAAGTTCAGAAAAGGGACAGCACCTGCAGTGCTTCACTATCTCCAAAACTTACCGAGCCGATGATCAAGCTTAGTCTTCAATAGTCTATTGGGGGAACGGTACTTCGATCACGGGAGTGGTAGATGGAACTTTTCAGCCTACGTCGCTTTCTCGCATTGCTTGCCTCCTTAGGAGCCGTGGAATTGTCCGCAGCGCTTCATTCTTGCTCGGACCCAACCGAGCATCTTTAGGCATCTCCGACCATCATACTGCGTTCCACTCCTAAGAGTGATGGCATGCGTATCTCTTGGTTGTATGGGTTGTGAAGGTAATGACCTGTGGTCTACTAGCGTAAGAACTAGCCAACCGAGCTAGTTGAGTCTCCAACATCTTGTTATGCGTACCCAAGTTTTCCAACCGAGCCTTTGTTTCGGCCGAAAGGCATTAAAACCTTTTCAGCATCCGAAACATCATATTCTTCACTCGTCATGGTCGGGTCGAGAGGGAGGAGCGAAGTGATTGTGGAGCCCGATTTCTCAAAACCAGGAGGGGAGCTTGTTGTTGAGGCCGATATTGTTGAACCAGATTTTGTGGGACATATGGTTGTTGAGGTTGAGGATTCAACACATTATTGCTCCGATATGAGAGGTTGGGGTGATTTCTGTACCCGGGGTTGTAAGTGTTAGAATATGGATTGAACTGACCCCTAGGCTGTGACTGAAATGCATTAACCGCCTCACAGTTACCCCCGACATTAGAAGATAGGAGCGCAGGACAATCTTGAGAGTTGTGCCCAGGTATCCCACAAGCATCACAAATAGGAGCATTATAATTAGAAGCACCAGCCATCGCATTAACACTCATATGGGAGGGTCATTACCTAGCTTCAAAGAATCAATCTTCGGTTTAGAGCAATTGTTGCCCGACAAGAAAGAAATGGCCTCGACATCATGTTTCCCTCCCTTCTTCATGGAGGAACGAATGGTAGATGCTTGATTAGAAGCGAAGTTTCTCCAGAAGTTCATACCCTCATCAATGGCTTTATCCATGAAAAACCCACCGGAAGCTCCATCAATTACCCTCCTTGTATCTGCATCAACTCTAGTGTAGAAAATCTGACACAAATACCACTGGTCTAAACCATGATGAGGACAAAGGCGTTGCAGATCCTTGAACCTCTCCCAAGCTTCATATAATGACTCTCCAGGGTCTTGGGTGAAAGTTACTATGGCATGACGCATATCTCAGCCTTTTTGGTAAGGATACCATTTGATGCGGAAGATTTTGGATAGTTCTGCCCGTGTGGTGATGGTGGAAGGCAAACTTTATTATACCAAAATAGAGCTTTGTCGCCAGAGAGAAACCAAATAGGATGAGTTTCATCTCATCGGCAAGAACACCAGCTTGTTTCGAGTAGCACAACATTGTAAAAACCGGCCGCAGGGTCTTCGATGGTAACCCAACAAACCGATTATTCCGAACCATATCCCGAACATGAGACTTGATTTCAAGTTTGTAGCAGCAATGGTAGGCATTCGGACCCCCAAAGGGTACATTATCGGGAGAAGGTTGTGCATAATCTCCGAAGGTTGGTTTAGCTCCGTCACCCATTATAGCAGTAATAGGTGAGATGGAAAATTCTTGTTGTGGTGAAGATGGTGGAGCGGTGTCTTTTGGGATGGTGTCCTCACAGACAACTTCGCTTGCTTAGTTTGCTTTCTTAGTCTACGAGCGGTCTTTTCAATCTCCGGGATCAAATGGAATGAGATTTGGGGATTTCAATTTCCCGCTCATACACCAAAAACACTAAAACAAACGTGAGATGCTCCAAAGAACAAGTGTTCTTCGAGTAGAGGTTAGTGTAATACTATAATTCGCACAAAAATAAAAATAAACCGTCTCCCCTGTAACGGCGCCAAAATTTGACAGGCTAAAGTCGTATCACCTTATCAAAAATAACCTAAGGTCCACTAACAAGTAGTCGTGGAAGTCGGGATCGAATCCACAGTGGAGAAAGTTATACTATCGTATCCGAATTCTAATATTATACTAACTAAATCGATTGAAAATGGGTGTGTGACTAAACTAATAGGCAAATGACAGAACTAAGTATGAAGGTAAGAATCAATTAATAAAGAACTAGGACTATGGATCACTATGCATACAATTCGGGAAATCGAGACTAATAATAATCACCCAATAAGTCAATTTATCTAGGGCACATGTAATTTCTCTCGAACAATACCTCCCTCAAAGATCACCTAGCCGCTCTCGCATGGTCAAGGATCACTATGCCTAATGATTGAAAGCCTATACGAAATCTCTCCTCTCGGGCGCATTCAATATTGCGAAAGTAGAAATACAAATCGGCCTAATTCATAAATCTAGCATGACCGATTCAATCACAGGAAACAATTGAAATAAAGGGTAATTATACTAATCTATCAATCCCTCATTGCATACATAGATCCCCACAATTCTAGAAATAAAACTACTCACTCATGCTTGAGAAAACAATAACAAAATCAATGTAAAAATTCATACTTTGAACTATTGCAAATAATTAAGAAATCAAACCAATCATTAATAGAGAAAGCAATCAATAATGGAGAAAACAATGAAGAAGATTACCAAATAAAAAGAACTATATTGAACTTGCAAGCAATCCCAAAGGTTTGATCTTGAATCCACAATGAAAAAGTAGTAACTAGGGTTCTTGAGAGAAACTATGAGAATTAAGGACTAAAACAAAGATGAATAGTAATATTTCGATTTTGCTATTTATACTAATCCTAAAACAACTAGGAAAAGTCTTAGAGAAATAGCCCGAAAATCATTAAAAAATGCGTGTCTGATAAGTCGCCCGATCGGGCCGACTACGCCCGATGGAATCGGGCCGAACGCAGCAGCAAAGCTCCAAAAAATGACCTCGCCCGATGAAATTGGGCCGACACGCCCGATACAATCGGGCGGCACACCACTTCTCAGCATATGTCCAAACCATCGCTCAAGCACGCCCGATGAAGTCGGGGCCGAACCGCCCGACGGGCGACTCAACGATCTAACGAACGGGCGATAGCGCCCGATCGGCCCGCAACAACAACCGGGTTATCTCTGCCGCCGCCCGATCGGGCGTATCCCGCCCGATCCGATCGCGCACCGATCCGGCTTCTTCCTCTTGCTCCAAACGCCAAGTCTTCAATTCTTCTTTGCTCAAGTGATCCCTGAAAGTATCCCCGGGACTTTGAAACTCCGCACAGAACCTCTCCAATCCAGGTAATGGTCAAATAATAGTGAAAATAAGGAGATAACTCCTTAAAACCCGCAATCGACACGTAACAAAACCACAACTAGATGGAGAAAGTTAGCGTGAAATGGCTCCAAGAGCACCATTGATACACATTTTAGCTCAAATATAAGGGGAAAAACTCTATATAAAACCATAACATCACTATATTATAGTTTATGAAAATTGAACACTCTTATGTTTATGATTATGTTTAGGCATCTTTTAAAGGGTTTTAAACACATTATAAGTTGCTGAAATTTTTATTAGTATGCTTATGATGAAGTTTTAATTGTCAAAGTATGGGTTTTTGAGAGTTTTAATGACTAGTATGGTAGTACGATACTAGGAGACATTAATAATTGAAGTTTTAGTGATTAAAAAGGATTTTAAACACTTTTAAAGAGGGTTTAAAGTATTTTAAAGTTGCTGGAATTTTATTTGAGTATTGATTAGTGGTTGTATTGATATTTGGTAGGCGGTGAATTCTCTTTAGCCGACTTCTAAGGTTGTTAAAGTGGCTTCGCATATTGTCTACACAAGGTACGTACATACCTATGTGTTAGTAGACTAGTATCATGTCCTAAGATTAGGAGTGATGTAGTATCATGTGTAGGGAACTATTTATGGTTCATATGTGATTTATATTCAAGTGGAATTACATGTTTTATGCCGTTGTGTGAAGCATGTTGCCTATGTTGGTTGTATTATGTTTGTATGGATGATTGATGCAAGCATATGGGATTAGGAACTTTATTTTATTAATTCACATGAGGGATTAATAATTATGTTGTTATTGGATCATGAATTGGATCATGTTGTTCCCTTTGGATTATTTTATTTACTTTTTGAGGACCGAGGGCCTTATTTGGTAAGTTAGTTATTCACCTATGAAAGTTTGGTTGATTGTTGACTTTGATCAACAAATAAATAATGG
>CANSZD010002146.1:117500-122525 GCA_947648045.1 Beta corolliflora | reverse complement strand
TGTAGCACTTTCACTGTAGCAATAGTATTTGTAATAGTATGTAATTTTGTACGAACACTTAAACAAGTTCGTCTATCTCTTGTCATATTGTGAATAGTGTGAACAATACTTTATCGTGCGCTAGCCGCCTATCTCTTGTCTTATTATAACTATTACAACATTTATTTATTACATGATAGTATTTCTTTCCTCTATGCTTATCTCCTTTAACAGGTGTTTGATACTTGTAAATTGTGCTCTAATTCCGTGGTAGATGCTTCTTGTGCTAGATGATTCAACTCTGTCTCCACAAACTATCCATATCTTCAATTATTGGTACAGTCATTTGTTTAACTCCACACATTTGACATGAGTGGTTATTATTTTGCTGCATCCAACTCGCAATATCTCTTCAAGGTATCTTGAGTAAGAAAATTTCTAGGTATATACCTTGTAATCGGTTCTTGATCCGGATGGAGCGGGCTCCATACCCATGATTTGATAGTTCGACCGTGTCATGGCCATATGCTTTGCTTTGAGATATAATTAACGTATTTAACTCTTTATGATTTATCCAAACATAAGTCTTGACCATGTTAATTAAGGCTTCATAAATCGCCTTTATCATGACTGCTCGCTTTTCCCTGAGGATATCTAGTATTTCATTTCGGTTTAACTCTAGCTGGCCTTTATTTCTTCTGGAAGGATGAAATTTGCTGTACATCCCATTTTGATAACTCTAATACATTGTTTTATTTCAGAGAATGTAACTTCGGCTGGGGCGGTATAGCATCTTACAAAAATCATAGGAGATTTTGTAATTTGCAAATAACTCTTAGCTGCTTTATATAACTGAGGAATTGATGATAGCTCTTCTCCATTCATTGTATAAACTGAATTTAGAAGGCCATAATCATATGCTGCCTTGATTAAATTTGCATTGCAACCAAGCAACGCTATTAACTCGTTTACCCTTTTTAAGGGGTTAGTAACATAACCTCCTTCTATCTCTCCGTGACGGTCTTTAGTTGTTACTTCTGGAACGGTATTTAATTTATTGGCAATAAATAAGAAATAATCTATATATTGGCGAACCAAAGGGGTCATAGTTTGTTTGGTTCCTACGGTTAGTTTTTCTTTGAAAGATGTGGTATCTGGTATTAGGCTGGGAAAATTTATTTCATTGATAACTGGTGTGGGGTTATTGGCTTGATTAGGGTAATAAGTTTGTAAGGACATGCTCTTCTTGAAAGGAGAATTAACTTTTTTTGTAATAATTCGGCTTTTATATTTTTGGCTAGTGCCAATATCTGCTTGCTCCATATTAGGATTGCTGGAAGTTGCTTCCCTTTTCATAGAAGCGAGTTCTTCCATTATCTTTTTGAGTTGTATCTTGAGCTCTTGATTTTCTAGAATCAATTGTTGAGCTATTTCTTGAGAGATAATCTGCAAAGCAATTTTCGTCAGTTTTTAATAGTTCAACAGAAAATTCATATTGATTGATGTCAGCTATTATTCTATTTATTTCTTTCCTTGTAATGGAATCTTGTAATTTTTGGGTTAACCAACTCCTAACAGTTCTATTATCTGTTCTGATTATGAATTTACTATAAACAATATAACATTCAAATTTTTTGATTCCATATTTTACTGCTTTTAGCTCTTTTTTATTTATGTCCCAATTGATTTCGTTTGCTTTAAAGGTTCCTGAATGATATCTACATATATTTTCCTTTTTATCATTTTTGTATCTGTATTTTAACAGTGCTCCATAACCATTATTGGTTTCGCTGGCATCTGTTTCAACTATCCATATAAATTCTTTGTCTTCATCAGGAAAACTTAGTTTTGGTAACTTTCTAACTAATTCTTTAATTTTCTCTAAAATCTTTGTGTCAGTATCCGTCCGTCTAAAGTCGTAGTCTTTCTTTAGTTTTTTAGTTAATGGTTCCGTATATTGTGATAATTTAGGTATATATTCTCTAACCTGATTTACTATTCCTAAGAATTTTTGTAATTCTTTCTTAGTATTAATTTCCTTTTGAAACTCTATAATTTTTTGGGCTATATGGTCTTGCATTTTTATTCCAGCTTTATCTATTTCAAATCCTAAGAATTCAATTTGTGTTTTAAACAATTCCATTTTCTTTTTACTTAAAACTATACCACTAGTTTTGATAATTTCTGTAAATTGTTCTAATAACTTATAGTGTTCTTCCTGGGTTTTTTAATATAGTAGTATATCATCTATATAAACTACACAATTTAATAATTGGTTTAAATATTTATCCATAAATGCTTGGAATCTACCTGGGGTATTTTTATATCCAAAAGGTAAAACATTCCATTCGTTAAATCCATTAGGGACTTTGAATGTTGTTAATTGTTTAAAATCTTCAGTTAGCTTCAATTGGTGAAAACCACTTTTACAATCAAATTTTGAAAAATAATTATATCCTTGTATTTGTCTCATTTTAAGTATTTTATTTGGTATGGGGTAATTGTATGTTATTGTTTTTTCATTTAAGACTCTAAAGTCGATAACCATTCTTGTTTTTCCTCTCTTTTGCTCAGAATGATTATGAACTATAAATTCACTACTACTATGTTTTGAATTAGTTGGTCTAATTAGTTTTCCAGCTAATAGTTCTGTTATATGCATTTTAAATTCCTTTTCATCTCTTTGAGTATTAATAAAAGGTTTTTGTGATATGATACTGTTTTGGTCTTTTAATGTTATTTGTATTTCAGTTTTATGCTTATGCCAATTTTCTAAAGGATTTTCATTGCATAATTCTTCTAGCTTAGTTTTTAAAGGAGTAAGTTTATCTATATGTAATATTCCTATTTTTATTATGTCTAAATTGTTGATTCCCCTTTTGGTTTTCATTTTTTGGACTAGTTTTGCTTCTTCTCCTATTTTACAATTTTCCTATTCTATTGGTAATCTTTCTTTATTTGTAACTACCTTGGCTTTTAGCTGATGTTGACAAGGGGTAAACAAAGTAAGAAATTCTTTATCTATACTAAATGGTTTATATTGGTTTAAGAAATTAGTTCCTAATATAATATCTTTTCCTATTAATTCAAAGCAATATACCTTAGGTATGACTAATATTTTATCCCAAATTTGTATTTTTATATTTTTTTGATAAAGAGTAATTTTACTACTATTATTATTAAATCCGTTTATTTTAAAGGGAGTATTTAATCTTTTCCATTCTGGTAAACAATTTTCTTTCATAATTGTTGTTTGAGCTCCTGTGTCTACCATTGGTGTACAATATCTACTTTTATATCCATCAAAGATTATTTTTACTAAAATATAAATTAAATTACTCATTTTTATTAAGGATAGCTAATTTATTTTTCATCTTGCGTAACTTTTGTTCTAATACCTCTATGTCTCTTGTTTTCTTTTGTTCTTCATTAGATAAAGTTCGTATACTATCTCTATGGCATTCTGCAAATATTATGTATTGCAGTCTTTGACTTTTATAGGCCTTTTCTTCTTTTGCTATCTCTATCTGTTTTTGTAATTTTATTAATCCAATCAAACTTGGTATAGCATTACTCATTGATTATTCTAGTTTTAGATTGGGTTTGATTATAAGTAAATTCAAAATAGGCTTGGTCTATTTTCCAAGGTTTAACTTTTTCAAAAAATTCTTTTCCTAATATTATTTCATTGTTTAGGGTTATAACATATTCAATGTTTATTTCTTGAAAGGCAATTTTTGTTGTAAGGATTATTAATCTATTAAAGTTTTCGTTTATTATTTTGTTTGTTAAGTTTTTTAAGGGATATAATTACTTTCCTTATTAACATCTAGTTTTGCAGTTATACTTTTAGTTTCTATTTGTATGATTATGTAATATTCGTGTGATTGTATTTGAATAGGTAAGTTCTCAGTTAGTTCTCTTTTAGATCTAGAAACACTTAATCGTTTTTTCACTATTTCTAAGTCTTTGTAACTTGGTTTAGAATATAATTTTAATCCTTTTTCTATAGGTAGTAATAGATCAGTAAAAGGGGGATCTATAGTAATTGGTCTTAATTTGTTTTTGGTATAAATTTGATGTTGATTGGTTAATATATAAGCATTCTTACACTGTACTGTCATAACTTTTGATCCATTTGTCATGTTTATTCCTCCTAACATCCAATATAGGACTAATGCTTTTTCTATGTTTTGGTCAGTTAGACTTACTGAATAGTTTGGCTTAATTATAAATCTTACTTTTTGGTAAATAAGATTTCCTTTAAGTTGTGCTATAATAGCTTGTTCTATAGGTTCTTTATTTCTGTCATCAGCTAATTGTAATTCTAAAGGAGTATCTATTCCTTCCTGAAAACAGGCTTTTATTATTATTTCTATGGCTGCTAATTCTACAAATCTAAATGTGATTGGTTTATTTTTTAATACGTTGTTAATTTTGGTTATTTCTTCATTTAACACTTCTTGTGTTATTAATGGGACTCTAGTATTACCTTGTACTTGTGTTATATCTATAACATGTTCGCTATCAGCTATAACTAAATATTCTTCCTTTTTCCTTTTGAAATAGTTAGTTAAATTGGTTATTTCAAATTTTTTCTTTTCAATTATTTTATTGGGAGACAATGTAAATCCTTCATGCTTTAACGCATTATATTTTTGTAGATCAAAAATAGCTCATTGATTTTTATGTTGTACAGTAATATCTTCATCGTAACCAACTTCTTGTAATTCTTTATCCATTACTATCAGTTTCTGTATTATCTTCTTCTTCACTATTTTTTATTTCATTAATTTCATCATTATCTGTTTCGTACTCTAAAACATATATTTCTTCATCTGGTGGTATATTATTTTTACCTATTTCATGTTCTGCTATATGTAGTTCAATAAAATTTACATTTTTTATATTTTTCTTAGTATTTTTATTTGTTTTAGTCTTACATTCTTTTGCTATATGACCTATCTGTCCACAATTATAACATCTACATCTTTTTGGATTTTTTGCATATTTATAGATTTTTCTTTTAATAAAGTAATTTTTATT
>CANSZD010002146.1:0-112500 GCA_947648045.1 Beta corolliflora | reverse complement strand
TATCTAATATTTGTTTGGTATTAATATGTATTATTTTGATAGATTCTTCTATTTTTCTCATTCTTTCATCATATTTTCTTTCTATCTTTTCTAATTTTTTATAGATGTCATTAATTATTTTATTGTCTTGATAGCTACTTTCTATATTTGTTATTTGTACTAAATTATTTTCTAGTGCTAGTCTACTTTCCCTGTCAAATTCGTTTTCTAGTATCATTTATTTTCTATCTTTTATTAAATAAAATCTTCCTTCACTTATTTCTGCAAATTGTCTATTTTGATTGGTCTTGTGTATTTTAAATGGACCATCTGGGTATCTAATAATTTCTTCTTCAATGATTTTTTCGTTTTTATTCATTATTCTAATTGTTCGCTAATTCTTTCATATTCAATTTCTATTCTTTTTCTGAGAAGTAAATCTGGAAATAACTGAGAATATTCTTTAGTTATCTTCTTTTCTAAGATTTCATAACCTTGTTCTTCTAGTTCTATTGGTATTTTAGTATTACTTGATTCTGATTTATCTAGATCATTCTTTCTTTCTTTTAGTAATTGTATAATTAATAAAATATTTGTATTAATTATTTTTAGATTAGTTCCAAAATGTTCTTCTTTTTCTAGTTCACTCATACATACATGTTTGATTTTCTATCTAATGTCTTAGTATAATCTTCATGTATTTTCTTAGATATATCCTCCTGTTCTTTAATTTGCATATTCAGTAGTTCTATTTGATTATCAAAAGGTCTTAATTCTTTGTCTATTTCTTCATAATTATGATTATCATTTAATGTTGTTCGTTCTAATATTTGTATTTTATTAATGATGGCTATTTGTTTTTGATTTCTTAATTCTAAATTTTTTATATCAGATTGCATAGTTGATATAAAATATTGGAAATTAGCTTTTCTCATAGAATTTTTACTTGGGATTTAGTACTCATATGTATAACGAATTTTGTAAATCTCTAAGTTCTTGTTTAGCTATTAAGTTTCTATTTTTCATATTTTGTAACTTAGTTAAATATTTTTTCAAAGCATCTTTTATTTCATTATCTTTTCTTCTATAGGCTTCATATAAATAATTTTCATAATCATCTATTTTGTCTTGTATGATTCTATTCTGGACATTTAATATATTATCTCTCGTTTGTATATAATCCTTGACGTTTTTTATTTGTGTCTTAATAGTCATAACGAATTTATTAATTGTTCAAGTTCTATTAATAATTGTCTAAGTTCTATTTGTTTTAATAGTTCTAATAATTTTTTAAGTTCTAGTTGAACTCTTGAAAGTTTTTCTATTTTATTTTGTTCTTCCTGTATTGAATTAAGTAAAGAACACCTTATTTCAGTATCTTTTTCTTCAGCTGCTTGAATATGAGAAATACTAATTTGATCTTTTACACTATTGATTTTAATTAGTAAAGCATAATTTATCCATTCAACACGTAGTTTAACAGTTTTTATTAGAGAACTCATATACTAAGTAAATAATCAGGCAAATATTTAAGCAAATAAACAAGTGAATAAGTAATTAATTTGTTTCTTTATGAACTTCCTTTTAAGACTCAATCCCTTTGCTCATAATAAACCTTAATCGGTTAATAACAATTCTATCAGCTTTCATATAAGTACTGCTAATCCGCTTTGACAACCCTTAAGCACTTAAGCAGAATTAAGAAAATTCATGTTTTTCAACCTCACCACATAGGTTTTATGCATCACGCCCTCAACGCCTTCTCATTCTCAACGGCTAAACGGGCTCCTGCTACCAATTGTCTCTTGGTTTCGAAACATGATTTTACTTAATCGGGGAAAGCATAATTAAGATAGCATACATCCTATATGAAATTATAGAATCATCTTAACAAATCTTAGTATTATTATAAACTAGGGGATTGAATGTTAATTTAGTTCATAAGAAAAGGGGTTACCTTATCTGCTTCCATAATTGTCTGTAAATTATCTTGAGGAATAAAAACTGTTAAACTAAGGTATATTGAAAAGAAAAGTTAGAGAGTTTATGTATGTTAAAGAACTGAGATGACCAAAATATTGAATAAATAAAAACGTCAATCAGGATCTGCATCCTCGGTATTTGTGCAGGGGGTAATTGGTTTCTTCACGGCTTAGGATGTCTAATGAAAGGTTACGACAAGAGTAAGAGAGGTGATCATAGGTACACGGGCGGGGCAGGGGAAGGGAGGGGAGGGGGGTCTGATACATTGGTTGGGTGTTTTCGAGCAATCTTGTGTTTGGTCATGTCCTAAGCCTGACATGCTTAGGACGTGGCCTAGATAAGTGCCCTAAGAAATGGGCGTTCGTTCATGGGAGGGAACACCGATGGCGACTCTATGACATTATTTCACTCAGTAGTAGTGGTTAATTGTTGTGGCTACCTCTCCCCCAAGTGTATCTGCATCCTCGATATTGGTGCAGGGGCCAATTGGTTTCTTCACGGCTTAGGATGTCTAATGAAAGGCTACGACAAGAGTAAGAGAGGTGATCAGAGGTACACGGGCGAGGTAGGGGAGGGGAGGGGAGGGGGCTCTGATACATTGGTTGGGTGTTTTCGAGCAATCTTGTGTTTGGTCATGTCCTAAGCCTGACATGCTTAGGACGTGGCCTAGATAAGTGTCCTAAGCAATGGTCGTTCGTTCATGGGAGGGAACACCGATGGCGACTCTATGATGTTATTTCACTCAGTAGTAGTGGTTAATTGTTGTGGCTAGCTCTCCCCCAAGTGTATCTGCATCCTCGGTATTGGTGCAGGGGGTAATTGGTTTCTTCACGGCTTAGGATATCTAATGAAAGGCTACGACAAAAGTAAGAGAGGTGATCATAGGTACACGGGCGAGGTAGGGGAGGGGAGGGGAGGGGGGTCTGATACATTGGTTGGGTGTTTTCGAGCAATCTTGTGTTTGGTCATGTCCTAAGCCTGACATGCTTAGGACGTGGCCTAGATAAGTGTCCTAAGTAATGGGCGTTCGTTAATGGGAGGGATCACCGATGGCGACTCTATGACATTATTTCACTCAGTAGTAGTGGTTAATTGTTGTGGCTACCTCTCCCCCCAAGTTGTCCCATCCCGAGGGGAGGGGGGTCTGATACATTGGTTGGGTGGTTTTGAGCAATCTTGTGTTTGGTCATGTCCTAAGCCTGACATGCTTAGGACGTGGCCTAGATAAGTGTCCTAAGCAATGGGCATAGATATTTATTTCTATCAATTTGTGATTAAGAATTATTCAAAATCACGTTATTCAAAAGGACAAGAAATACAATCAAAGGCAACTTAATCACAAAAAACATCTAGAAAAGACGTTTGGGTCTAAGGACGTTTGGCCCTAGAAAGCATATGGGCCTTGGCCCAAATGTGCCCTAAAAGTGTATGCCCAGAACAAAATTACAAAAAGGGATTGCTTTTTTTCAAAGGATTCGATCCCGCGCCGCATAGATGCAAGCTAGTTTCATATCAGGACTAGTGACCACGGAGACGGGAGTATCAGCACGTCAATTGTTTCCCCCCAATTGTTAATGTATTATGGTTCGGAAAAGAAAGACAAAAATAAGATACGCCTGTGTTTATATTTGCTGATGGGAAAACCGTTTTGACACAAAATAAATGAATAACTTAGAATGTAGGGTAGCTAAAAAACGCTTTCGAATTTCTACAATGAAATAAATATTAGTGCTTATTAAATTACCCCATTTTGCACATGATAACCTTATTTATTTATTATTATCTCCACTAAACCTATTATTTGATTTCCACGTTATCTCATTCAAAGTAGTGGCTAGAGTGTTTCATCCAACCAAATATGCCTAAGACACAGAGCGTCGGAGGGTATATTGATCGATCGTTTGTCTCAATTGTTCTCTCCGAATAAACCATTCCAAGAAATACAATAACGTCATCCCTCGTACCTTATCGGCTTATTATCCCATGGTGAGCCTCTATGGTCCATGGGTTTCATCCATACCGAGACGCAAGAGCCATTGTGTTGTGTAGAATGTCTTGTCTCCTATATATGAATCAATAGTCATTGTGTTAATTGGTCGCTATAAAGACATGACCCTAAGGAAATCTAACTATTATTTGATTTCCACATTAATTCGTACGGTGTTCTAAGCCTAAAGTGTTGAGTCATGTGCTTAAATCGACCAATGCAAAAATGTCGTGTATTCATTTCTAATTAAGAGACACCAATGGTGATTATTGGACGTTATCTCATTCAAAGAAGTGGTTAGAGGGTTTCGTCCCTTGTACCAAATATGCCCAAGATACAGAGCGTCGGAGGGTTTATTGATCGATCGTTTGTCTCAATTGTTCTCTCCGAATAAACCATTCCAAGAAATACAATAACGTCATCCCTCGTACCTTATCGGCTTATTATCCCATGGTGAGCCACTATGGTCGGGGGTTTCATCATTACCGAGACGCAAGAGCCATTGTGTTGTGTAGAATGTCTTGTCTCCTATATAAGAATCAATAGTCATTGTGTTAATTGGTCGTTATAAAGACATGACCCTAAGGAAATCTACCAATTATTTGATTTCCACATTAAGTCGTACGGTGTTCTAAGCCTGAAGTGTTGGGTCATGTGCTTAAATCGACCAATGCAATAATGTCGTGTATTCATTTCTAATTAAGAGACACCAATGGTGATTATTGGACGTTATCTCATTCAAAGTAGTGGTTAGAGGGTTTCGTCCCTTGTACCAAATATGCCCAAGATACAGAGCGTCGGAGGGTTTATTGATCGATCGTTTGTCTCAATTGTTCTCTCCGAATAAACCATTCCAAGAAATACAATAACGTCATCCCTCATACCTAATCGGCTTATTATTCCATGGCTAGCCACTATGGTCCGGGGGTTTCATCCATACCGAGACGCAAAAGCCATTGTGTTGTGTAGAATGTCTTGTCTCCTATATATGAATCAATAGTCATTGTGTTGATCGCTAGTATTTAAAGACATGACCCTAAATATCTTAGGACATGACCCTATGGAAATCTACCTATTATTTGATTTCCACATTAAGTCGTACGGTGTTCTAAGCCTAAAATGTTGGGTCATGTTCTTAAATCGACCAATGCAATAATGTCGTGTATTCATTCCTAATTAAGAGACACCAATAGTGATTATTGGACGTTATCTCATTCAAAGTAGTGGTTAGAGGGTTTCGTCCCTTGTACCAAAGATGCCCAAGATACAGAGCTTCGGAGGGTTTATTGATCGGTCGTTTGTCTCAATTGTTCTCTCCGAATAAATCATTCCAAGAAATACAATAACGTCATCCCTCGTACCTTATCGGCTTATTATCCCATGGTGAGCCACTATGGTCCGGGGGTTTCATCCATACCGAGACGCAAGAGCCATTGTGTTGTGTAGAATGTCTTATCTCCTATATATGAATCAATAGTCATTGTGTTGGTCGCTAGTATTTAAAAACATGACCCTAAATATCTTAGGACATGACCCTAAGGAAAACTACCTATTATTTGATTTCCACATTAAGTCGTACGGTGTTCTAAGCCTAATGTGTTAGGTCAGGTGCTTAAATCGACCAATGCAATAATGTCGTGTATTCATTCCTATTTAAGAGACACCAATGGTGATTATTGGACGTTATTTCATTCAAAGTAGTGGTTAGAGGGTTTCGTCCCTTGTACCAAATATGCCCAAAATACAGAGCTTCGGAGGGTTTATTGATCGATCGTTTGTCTCAATTGTTCTCTCCGAATAAATCATTCCAAGAAATACAATAACGTCATCCCTCGTACCTTATCGGCTTATTATCCCATGGTGAGCCACTATGGTCCAGGGGTTTCATCCATACCGAGACGCAAGAGCCATTGTGTTGTGTAGAATGTCATGTCTCCTATATATGAATCAGTAGTTATTGTGTTGGTCGCTATTATTTAAAGACATGACCCAAAATATCTTAGGACATGACCCTAAGGAAATCTACCTATTATTTGATTTCCATATTAAGTCGTACGGTGTTCTAAGCCTAAAGTATGAGGTCATGTGCTTAAATCGACCAATGCAATAATGTCGTGTATTCATTCCTAATTAAGAGACATCAATGGTGATTATTGGACGTTATCTCATTCAAAGTAGTGGTTAGAGGGTTTCGTCCCTTGTACCAAATATGCCCAAGATACAGAGCGTCGGAGGGTTTATTGATCGATCGTTTGTCTCAATTTTTCTCTCCGAATAAATCATTCCAAGAAATACAATAACGTCAACCCTCGTACCTTATCGGCTTATTATCCCATGGTGAGCCACTATGGTCCGGGAGTTTCATCCATACCGAGACGCAAGAGCCATTGTGTTGTGTAGAATGTCTTGTCTCCTATATATGAATCAATAGTCATTGTGTTGGTCGCTAGTATATAAAGACATGACCCTAAATATCTTAGGACATGACCCTAAGGAAATCTACCTATTATTTGATTTCCACATTAAGTCGTACGGTGTTCTAAGCCTAAAGTGTTGGGTCATGTGCTTAAATCGACCAATGCAATAATGTCGTGTATTCATTCCTAATTAAGAGACACCAATGGTGATTATTGGAGGTTATCTCATTCAAAGTAGTGGTTAGAGAATTTCGTCCCTTGTACCAAATATGCCCATGATACAGAGCTTCGGAGGGTTTATTGATCGATCGTTTGTCTCAATTTTTCTCTCCGAATAAATCATTCCAAGAAATACAATAACGTCATCCCTCGTACCTTATCGGCTTATTATCCCATGGTGAGCCACTATGGTCCGGGGGTTTCATCCTTACCGAGACGCAAGACCCATTGTGTTGTATAGAATGTCTTGTCTCCTATATATGAATCAATAGTCATTGTGCTGGTTGCTAGTATTTAAAGACATGACCCTACATATCTTCGGACATATTTAAATTTCAGCACATGGTTCAGAGAAGTTAATGAACACCCCGTGAAATGAGGACTCAAAAATTATCCCTTGAAATGAGAAACGAGAGAAGGAAGCAAACAACCAGTCAGTTGGCAGATTATTTAGCAAGTTGTTGAGAAGATATAGGATAATCCCTAAAACGTTGAAACTAACAAGTTAAAAGGCAAGCTGACATATTATGCTCAAGCTGTCATATTTTCTATTATTATAAATACTCCTAGTGTAGGCCTTGAAAAAACATGAACTCTCTCCCACTCACTCATAACTCTAAAATCATTGATACGCCTCTCTCTATCCATCATATTTCTTATCTTCTTAATATACCATCTCTCTCTAAAAAAACCATGAATTGCAGACAAATTGACTGTCATATCATTCTTTTTGTTAGACAAAACAGTCTACTTGTACTACAAATTGATATTACTATAATAGATTGGCGAAATATCGATTTTCGGGTGATTTTCTCCCCATCTAGAGGGTTACCACGTAATAAGTTCTATTGTGTTCATTTCTAATTATTTTTGCATTGTTCGTTCTTATTGATTTGCTATTTCTTTTATTAGCAATTTGATTATCATACCTCCTCTCCAAGCAAATTCGACCCTGTGCGAAATTTTCCCTAAATAGAAAATAAAGTTCAGCCCGTATTTTCTCCTCTTAAATCTGATCCAAATCAAACAAAGTAAAACACTTTCCTCCCAACTAAACACACCCTAAGTGGTTGTTTGGTAATACAGGAAATTATGTAGACAATAGAAATTTTCATGATTTTCTGATTTGGATAGTTGTTTGGTTGACAGGTGGTGGGGAAAATGGGGGAAATGAAAATTTCTTGGGCAATTGAAATTCTCATAAAACGTGGGAGTTTATTCACCCACCCCCTTGGTCATTTTGAATTCCCAGATCAAATCGTGGAAAGTGCAAATTCCTTGATGTCAACCAAACATATTAAGGCCATTTCCTAGGAATTACATAAGGGAAATAACTTCCTAAAAAATGGAACTTCCCATGAAAATTAAATTCTCATGTACATCAAACAACCACTGAGATATGTCCAAAATGACTAATGAGTATCTTTTTAATTAACAAACCTAATCGTGTGAAGGAAACAACGCCAAACTTGCAATCGCAATATGGACCCAAAAGCATACTTTGGGCCACAAGGCATCGCATATGCTGCTGGCATAGAGAGGGACCTAGGCAGCAGATCACACAGCTTGTTTGCATTCGAAGCCCAGGGAAAGATATAAGTGAAATAGCCCACCAAACCCACGCTAAATTGAGCAAGCCCACATTTCCCCAAAGCAAGCCATAGTTTTGGCTTCGACCCCAAATTCAGACATGTTCCTCTGTCGGTTTATTGCAACTTGTGTTTGCACCTCATGTTATTAACTAAAATCCAGACTAGTATATCTCAAAAGTGAACATGCATTTTTATCATAAAGTTCATACTAACATTATTATACTCTCGAAAATTTCATCTTTATACATGTATGATGTATCTACTATAATTTTACCTGTATTTATTTACAAATAAATGTATTATTTGTCAAATCTATAAAACCAATATAAAAAGCTTAATAACAATCTTGTTTCAATCAATTAAGGCTAATAGTTGGCTGACCTCAAACTCTTTGGGATAGATTTTTTTTGTTGGGTAGAGACTTGGGCCCCATTCTTTTGGACTGAGAGAATCTGAACTGAACTGAACTAAGAGAAACTGAAATGCAGAGAGTAACTGAACTGAACTGAACGGAACATAATTGAACTGAACTGAACAAAACAGATTTGAACAGAACTGAATTACTGAACTGAAATAAAAATAAGTCCAAAAGGACAGGGTCTTACACACAGTGCTCATGTAAATGAAATTTGATAAGAAAAACTTGGGTGATGGATCGTAAAACTTTAGCTACTGAAGTAGCTAATATTCATGAAATTCTTTAGAAGCACTTTAAATATTAATCTCTCGAATTTTTTTTGTGAACCAAAGTAGCTAATATTCATGAAACTCTTTAGAAGCACTTTAAATATTAATCTCTCGAATTTTTTTTGTGAACCAAATTTTTAATAATATATTATTATATAAGAGCACCTTGAAGCACCGTCTAATTATCTTACATATTTTTCACTATATATCACAGTCGACTAAAAAAACACTTTAAAAATGTTATTGGCTGACGATTTATCTAAAAGCTCAAAAGCAAAAGCAATAGAGTCCAATTTTTCGGCCATGGTCAAACAAGTCCATGTAATATATGCATTGAATTAACTTACCTAGAACAAACAATTGATTATTCCATCAGTTGGTAACAGTGGTCTTTGGTTTGCTGCATAGTCTCGCATGCAGGCTAGGAGTCAGTTGTGTTTTTTGGCAGAGTTAATAGGGAGTTAGGTTCTAATAGGGGTTGCTTTGAGGTAAAAGTAAACAGAACATTTGTAAAACATGGATGTTTGTGGGGGGGGGTGAAAAGGGTAAATAGGAGGTGTAAGTGTAACTGGTCACGTGAATTTTATAGATCATGATAATGTAATTAGAGACTATTCCTGAATCATTCGAGAATTAGAATTGTAAAACTACTTTGAACACATATCTTTCTACCAATTTGTGTAAGAATTCTATGCAAATTTTCCTTTGTATATAACATGGTCTACAACTAAGGTTATGTTATTCTCAATTTTAATTGGTTCAACAAAAATAAGTTTAGTTCAACTATAAGCTAAATTTATGGAAAAAAATGTTAATTAGTTCAACTTAGTTTTGGAATTCACAAAAGAAGCTAAGTTTAGCTTAATAAGCAAGCTAAGTTCATTTACAAAAAATAAGTTCATTTGAGCAAATATAAGTTAATGTTAAATTTAGTTCAATTTCAGTCACCCTTCTCATTGATCATCAAAATATATTTATACAACCTAAGAGTCCTACTTAGATTCGGAATAACAATTCTATTCCAAAGACATATCCAAACTAGATTCCTAACACCCTCCCTCAACTTGGAGCGTGCAAATTACGAAAGCCCAACTTGGATAACAAAAATTCAAACTGAGTCCTACCAAGTGCTTTACTAAAAATGTATGCCAACTGAAACTTAGTAGAAACATAGGACGGACTCACAAGACCTTCTGTCACTGCATCACGAACAAAGTGACAATCCGCTTCAATATGTTTAGTACGTTCACGAATGACTGGATTCCTGGCAATATATAACGCAGATTGACTATCACAATACAATCTCATCCCGGCACAATGCTGAACTCCCAGATCACCCAACAGTTGCTTTAACCACTTTAATTCACAAACAATAGCAGCCATAGAACGATACTCTGCCTCTGCAGACAAGCGAGATACTGTAGGCTGCTTTTTAGTTTTCCAGGAGACAGGAGAATATCCCAACAATACAAACCACCCACTCAGGGTAATAGGAAACTGGCCCAATCCGAATCACACCATCCTTCAAGACGGAGATCACTATCAGAACGAAATAATATTCTCTGTCCTGGATTTTTCTTCAAATATCGAGCCTCTCAGAGCTGCCTCCCAATGAACAACTTTAGGCTCCTGCATAAACTGTGATAAAATATGAACAGAATATGGCAAATCAGGTCTAGTAACGGCAAGATAAATAAACCTGCCCATCAATTTGCGATATTTCTCTACATCATCAAACAAAGGGCCATCATCCAAAGCAAGCTGATGGTGCTGCTCCATAGGAAACTCAGCGGGCTTGGCACCCAGTAAGCCGGCCTCAGATATGATATCCAAGGCATATTTTCTCTGACACATAAATATTCCATGCGGTCCCCTGGCAATTTCAAGGCCTAGGAAATATTTCAAAGCACCTAAATCCTTCATTTTAAAACATTTACCAAGGTAAGCTTTGAAGTTCAGTAAAGCTTTCTGATCATTCCCTGCAATAATCATATCATCCACATAGATAAGAACGTTCAGTTGTAGATTTTTCCTGGTCAAAGTAAACAGAGAATAGTCAGAATAAGACTGCTTGAACCCATAAGCTTTCAAAGCCGTGGCCAATTTGGCAAACCAACACCTAGGCGCCTGCTTCAAACCATACAATGATTTTTTCATTCTGCATACCAAATTAGTATTTCCGTCCTGGAAGCCAGGAGGAATTTTCATATACACTTCTTCCTCCAAATCACCATGTAAAAATGCATTATAGACATCCATCTGATGAATATCCCATTTTTTCACAGTTGCAATGGCTAGGAAAGTACGAACTGTGGTCATTTTTGCTACAGAGGTAAAAGTTTCATTATAATCAATTCCTTCCACCTGATGATGGCCAAATATAACCAATCTGGCCTTCAAACGCTGCAACTTTCCCTGCTCATCATATTTTTCCGTATACACCCACTTACTCCCCAAGGCCTTCTTGCCTGGAGGAAGAGGTTGCAATTCCCATGTGCCTTGATCCTCCAGAGCTTTTATTTCAGCTCCCATGGCTTTACACCACCCTTCATGCTTCATAGCCTCTTTAAATGACTTAGGAGGGTTCCCTGCAGTTATAGCAGCTAGAAATCTGTGATGTTTGTTAGAAAAATTTTCACAACTAACATAATGTGTAATAGGATAGGGAGTACCTGTAGGGATGGAAATGGATGATGTTTTTTTTATATTTTTTTTTTTTTTTTAATGTTTTTTTTATAAGTTAAAAAAAAAAGGTGGGGGGGGGGGGGGGGGGGGGGGGGGGTGGGGGTGTGGTGGGGGGGGGTTTTTTTTTTCTTTCATTCTTTCTCCCACCCCCCTAACACCCCCCCATCCTCCATATTATCAATTACACGTTTATTTACTTACTTTTTTAAAAATTTTAGTTGAAAATTTTAATAAAATTATGCACCTTTTAGCATATTTTTTTTTATATTTTTTTTTTAAATTTTTTTTTTATTTTGAAATGGGGGGGGGGGGATGGAGGGGGGGGGGGGGGTGGAGCTCCACACCCGCCCGAACCCGATCCATTTCCATCCCTAACGAGGACGATGTTTGAAACGAGTTCCGGAGTTGATGAACTTTTCTTTTTCACTATAGTATGAGTCACATAATCCTGCAATTTTTTAGTGGGGATTTTGGTCCGTTTGCCTCTTCCCAACACCTCAACATTACCCTCTCTACTCCCTCCCTGAATTTGCACCCCACGAGGCGCCTTACCACCCGACGCCCCATGAGACGGAGCCACATCTGGCATCCGTCGAGGCTCCCTAGCATCGGCCTCCCCCTCGTCCACATGTTGCTGGTCAGCCTCAAGACCCACAACGACCTCCACCTCATGCGCCCCATCCCCTGTTGCACCAAGTCCCCCTTCAACCGGCACGGGAACGTCAACAAGGGGCATAGGCATCTCCTCTTCACAATGCCCCAAATCCACCAATTTAGGGGAATCATTCTGATCAGTCAATGGGTCAGACACACTAAAAGGAAATTTATGGTCAATAAACTTCACATCCCGGGAAACAAAATATTTCTTGGTTTCTAAGTCATATAATTTCCATCCTTTCTGTGTGGAGGAATAGCCAACAAAAACACAACGACGACTCCGACTAGCAAACTTATCACCACCATGATATAAATTATGGGCATAGCACAGGCAACCAAAAATCCTGATATCTGTCATCTTAGGAGGCTTTCCAAACAAACATTCATAGGGAGTTTTATAATCAAGAATGACATATGGAGTTCGATTAATTAAATGGCACGCTGCCTAAACACAGTCCCCCCAAAATCTCAAAGGTAGATTAGCCTGAAAACGCAAGGCACGGGCAACATTTAAAATATGATGGTGTTTCCGTTCTACCTGGCCATTCTGCTGGGGAGTTTTGACACAAGAAGTTTCAAAGATGATTCCATTTTGCCCAAAATAACTTTTCAGACAATTAAATTCAGTGCCATTATCACTACGCACACATTTTATTTTCTAATTAAATTGTCTATCAATGAAAGCCACAAAGTGCATAAACATAATCTCAATCTCCAATTTATTATATAATAAATATGTCCAAACAGTACGGGAAAAATCATCTACTAAAGTTAAAAAAATATGAGGCACCACAAGCAGACTTAGTTCGATAAGGGCCCCAGACATCACAATGAATTATCTCAAAAATTTTACTATCTCGACTATTACTAGAATGAAAACTAATCCTAGGTTGATGGGCTCGGAAACAAACATCACATCCATCTGTATTGCAACTACTAATGCTAGATTGACTCACACACAGTAAATGACGCAAAACTTTCTCCGAAGGATGACCCAACCGCTTATGCCAAATATCAATCGATGCCATGCCATCCACTACCATGACCTTCACCTTTGGAACACCTCGGAAAAAGAAAAGTCCATCTTCCCGCTCACCCGCTCCAATCAGCATCCTCGTCGTTCGGTCCTGTAATACACATAACGTTTTAGTGAACTGAACAATACAATTCGCAGAATCTAATAATCGCGGGACGGAAATCAAATTACAATCAAGATTAGGGACAAATAAAGCAATATGAATTTTAAGATTTCCAGGAAGAACCACATCTCCCTCATGAGTAGCTTCTGCAGAACTACCATCCGGCAAACCAACCGGACACCCATGAATTTTGCGTGCTGTCGTGAAGTGCGAAAACGTGCCTGTTACATGATGTGTGGCACCAGTATCTAATATCCATAAAGACTCACCTTTCAGACGTTCGTTTGGTTTAGGTAAGTTCAGTAAATCAAGAAGGTTCTGCCACTGTTCAGTAGTGATCCCAGCAAGACCAGCGCTCACAGGGTCACGAGGTTGAGAGGTCGACGCTCCCCCCCCCACTCGGCTTGTCAGTCGAACCACCACCAGCCACAGCCTTATTCACGCGTGCTGGTGGTGCACCTTTTCCGCCACGATCGTGGTTGGGCCTGCCGCCACGCACCAACAACGAACCGCGCGGACCCCGAGGGCGATCACACCACCACTCGGGGTACCCGGTCAGCTGGAAACAACCAGAGGCCTCGTGGCCTTCGAAATTACAATGAGAGCAGAGGACAAAATCTGCAGAGGGTCGAGTTTTTGTTCGAGAAACGACCATGAACGCGAAGCTTGCGCCGGGCGCCGGCAAGGACGCGCTGTGGGACCCCGCAAACGCTCTTCCTGGGAGATTATTTGATAAGCACGTGTGACGGAAGGTAGTGGATCTTGGGCAAGAATGTACGAGCGAAGCGGGGCGTAGCAGTCATCAAGTCCAATCAAGAAACGGTGAAGGCGGCGTTCCTGGGCTCGAGTTTGTTCAACAAATTTCATCACCGGGCAATTAGCACCACCGGTGGGGCAAGGTGGCGCCACCTCCAGGGAGGAAAGTTCATCCCATAATCGAGTCAGTCGGCCAAAGTAATCGGCCAAAGATTTCAATTTTACTGTTTGCAGTCACTAATGTCATATTTAAGTTGGCAAATCCGCATGTCGTTAGAAACACAATAACGCTCTTTAAGGTGCTTCCACAAATCATGTTCGTTGTCGAAAAACGAGACCGACGAACGCAAGTTTGGGGATATAGTATTGAGGAGCCACGAAGCAAGCATGGAGTGTACAATACTCCAATCAGCCAAACGTTCCGCGGTGGTAGGTTTTGGGATAGTACCATCCAGGAATCCAAGTTTGCGTTTGGCGTTCAAAGACATGCGAATCGCACATGCCCATTCATCAAAGTTGTCATCTTTCAACTAAATCGGTGTGATTAAGTTGCCCGGATTATCATCCGAGCCTAGAAAGTAAACCGGGTCAGGTTTTGGGTTCGGTATTTCTGAATTTTCGGTCATGGTGACACGGTGTGTGCGACGAGAATATGTTTGAAGTGGTGAATCTATGATGAACAGTGAAGGATAGATGCAAAGCAACGAAAAAAATCGAAGCTTGGATCAGGTTTTGGTTCGAATGAGTCAAAGTAGAACTCGAAAAAAATCGAGTCTTGGCATATTTGTTTTCGGTTTTGGTTAGATTTTTGAAGAGAGAATTTCCAGGTTTAGGCTCTTGATACCATTTTAAATTTAGTTCAATTTCAGTCACCCTTCTCATTGATCATCAAAATATATTTATACAACCTAAGAGTCCTACTTAGATTCGGAATAACAATTCTATTCCAAAGACATCCAAACTAGATTCCTAACAGTTAAGCTTAGCAAGAATAATTAAGTTGAGTGAGCATAGCCTAATAAACACCCAAATTTTATTGTATACTCGAACATACCGAAAGAAAAGTACTACATCCGATATCTAGCTATCTAGAAGGCGCGTTTTTGTGTCTCACTCCAAGTGCACGTCACACATGAGACACATTTTTTTTTAAGGTAAGATGAAGTGGACTCACTTGAGGAGGGATAAGGGGAAATCCTCAAATGAGCCCCATGAGGTTTGATCCTTAGACCTCAGGAATATGAGGTGGGAAGCGATGCCACTACTCCACCACCTCAACCTCACACATGAGACACTTGCATTATGCATTGTTTCATTGTTTGAGTGTAGATACACCTATATACACGCGAGTATATGATATAAGTATTTGCACTGAAAGGCCATTCTTAAAGGCAATGCACCCGCCTTTGCTATGAAGTAAGAAGTGCAACTGAGACTAAAGTTTATGCCATGAAATATTAAGGCTTAAACCGTCAAAACCAATGATCAGTAGTTTACTTTATTTAGATATCTCAACCCTGTCTTGTTTCCCATCATTACATTTTTTTTAATGAATCAGTGAACGTTAGCCCTTGCTCTTCACTTGTGAATACCAATATATTATTATCAAATCTAAGTAATTCAAAGAAAATTAGTTGGCTAGTTTTATAGCTACAACATGATAAAAAGGCAATGGCCTTGTTTGGTAAAGAGAGGTTTGGTGTAAAATTAGAGGTTTGAACTCATATTAGAGGATTTGAATAGTCAATCCTCTAATTTGAGTGTTCGGTAAAGAGAGATTTCAATTAGCTTATTGAGCCCAAAAAACTCTTTTTGAAAAAGCAGGGGGAAGAGCTTTTTGACATTAGAGGTTTGGGAATGAGTGGATCAATTACATTTATGTCCTAAAGTTGTTGAAAATTACATTAATAAATAATAAAAGGTACAACAATAGATTATGCACATGTCTTTATTGGTCATTTTATACAATTATGTAACAATCAGCTATCAGCTACTTACCAAACACCTTTATACAAACAGTTAATACAATCGCCTAGTCAAATCGCCTAATACACCGCCTATCGCCTATCGGCCTAATACAATCGCCTAACAACCTATCGCCTAACAACTAACAACTATCCACTAATTGCCAAACAGGGCCAATGATAAATTAATTAGCCGGCAAATGAGATTGTAAAAGTGTTAAATTCTCCTTTTCATGGAAAAGAACATGTAACACTTCGACTTGTTATGAGTTACGTTGCATTTTATCCTCACTCATATGCATCCGATGAAACTTTCCCGGAGGCGCTCATCCGAAGACTACTCTAAGCTAATATACGTAACAATGAAGTATCTTAGCAAATAAGCTTCCTAATGATATCATGAAAAACTTAAAACTAACTATTAGGTATTACGTAACATACTTGTAAGCTAATATATAGCTTATCAACTAGTAGATCAATCTTTCTTCTTTTTTGAATTTTCTTAGGGTTTATCAACTAGTTAATCAAACCTTTACTAATTAGTATTAGCTAGCATATTAAGAAACTTTGCTTTAAGACTTTATCTCTATTGCAAAATACTAACATCAATGCATTACCCTAAAATTGGATTTTCTATAGTGACATCCACATACTCCAATTATATAAGTCATTTATCATATATAGACACATCAATTTCAATTTCAATTTCTAAAATTTTGGCTCCATTTACATATTCAGGAAACTCTCAAGTCTCAGTCACATAGTCTTTTTAAATTATAAACAAATATTTTCCCTATGATAGATCATAGAAGTATAGAACTATTAGCAAACAGCACATAAGTTGGTATTAAGAAGATGGAAAAACACTATTCTTGGAAGCTCTGAAAACACTGTAAAAAAGGGGGCCCGTATTCGATGATCAAATACAGGGTCCATTAAGCTACATATGCTCTGATGGATGGGCAAAGAACAAGTCACTTTGTAGGAGAAATAAGGGCCCACCATTTTAACAAATAAATAGATAAATAAATTAAGAAAATATATACTTAAAAAAAGGTCCCTTCATTTTCAACTTTCATATAAGAGGAGGGTAAAATCAGTAGGGCAAATTTCCTTGTAGTCCTAACATACCACTACAGAGAAAATGCTATACAGATTTGTCACATCAGTGCCTTCCAACAAAGCATTAAAAGCAGGTAATAATGAATGAATGATTCAAATTTCAGACACCCCCTTTTCTTTGATAAAAGTAATACACCAAAAAGAAAAGAAAAAAGTTAAAAAGAGACATATGGTTGAAAAAATTTAGGGGAAAAAAGAGATGATGAAGTAGAAAAAAAATGTGTCAGAAAAGTTTGCAGCAGTTTCTCTGAATTAATGTTGGACTGATCTTTTATCATCTTTTTTCCAAAAATTTAAATAAAAGATAATAACTTTACATCTCTCTTTATTCCTAGAATTTCAGAAAAATCCAAAGGTTTGAAGAAGTTAACCTTAACTTAATGTGATACAAGTTTGGGCAAAGTTTTACTTGCACTTTAGAATAATTTACCATAAATTGCAAGAAGACTTTGATCACTTTGATGTTTCATCCTCATCTTTTTTCAGGTCTAAAGGAAGTTGATGGCTTCTTGTTAACTTCAAGGGTGTTAGTAGTCTATTATATGAAAAAAGGATCATTTATTATCTTTGGTCTACACATTTATGAAGTCATTTTGGTGGGTGATCTATCCATCTCTTTGCAAGCTAAGGAGTATCATTATCAAAGACAACCTTTTCGGCTAAAACTTTCACCAACTATAGAATGGTGTTTGAGTACCCTTTGAGAATAGGACTTATCTAACAAACTAGAAAAAGACTTGATTCTTTTTATATCATACAAGAAAATTCAATATATAAAAAGGAGGAATTATCATTTAGTCTAGGATTTTAACTGGTAGTCACTAGTCAATATTGGTTGACACCAAGATCTCCTAATAGTACTCTAACAACATTTGTACTACCTTATGGTTTAATTCACTTTCTTTTTTCATTTTCTTCTTAGTTACTATATGCTATGTTGAAATATGTCTTAAATTATCTGGCACTAGGATTAACCAAGTATGGGGTCTTGCTATGTATATCTTATATTTAACTTCCGCCTCCATATTCAGTAATATGTATTTCTCTCCTAAAGATAATAAAGACGTTTCTCCTTTACCTGTGAATGTCACTACCCTTTTGAGCCTCATTTACTAAGAGTGCATCGAAAGTTGGATCTACATATTCTTGTGTCGATTGTTCTTTAATTCTTCGTTGCTCAATTATTGCGTTTGTTATAACATGCTACTCCACCAGTCTAAAAGTAGTGTCCATCTTTATAATTTCGGTTTAGAATTAATGAAAATTTTGTATCCCTAACCAAATTTTTAAAAAGCGGAAAATGTGGTGATGTCTTATTATTACCAAACCAACCTCTAATCAAGAGGTAATTTTTACTAACTAATTAATGTTTGAAATGCTTATGGTTGAAATAAAAACCTTGGGTTCATACACATTTCATGATCATGAGTTCAATGTTCAACCTAGGAACTTCGCTCCAGTCTATTGGTCACATCATTCCAACCTTAATTATATGATAAGAATGCTACATGAATTCACAAATTGACCACTTATAATGGTTAGCCATCTGTTTTTATCTTTCCCCGATAGCTTAATATACGAAGCTAGTGTACGTATGTAGTATTTGGTAATCATATGTAAACCATTACTATATTATGAAATATATATCAAAGCAATTTCCAGACAATAGATGTAAATTAGCTGAATAGGGCTCACTTAAGCTTAGATTGGGCTCAAGTTCTTGATTCATGCCCTAATCAGCAAGTGTACCAGGATTGTTGGTGCAACTTGGGCATCATTAGGCCCATTTTCTTTAAGAAGAATAATAAATTTATATATGGTGGGATCATGAGTTGAATTTGTTAGTGGAGACTTGAATTGTATTGTAAAGTTATGTCTCCACACACTTTATTTCTCTCGTTACGCAAAACAGATAAACTAATCAGCAATACAAATTATTTTTGCTGAACTGTTAAGGTAAAACAAATAAATGTAGCTTTCTAATCATGCTTTATGTGTATAGTTGAAACTCATATGTATATAGAGAACTGTAAAAGGAAGAGAAAGCATATAAAGAAAAAGAATCATTTGATTTTTCAGAAATTGGGAATGTGTCTAAAGCATATTTAACACATCAAAATCAGCAAACAAAAAGTTAATGTATCATTTTTTTGTACTATGAATTACATTTGTTTTTTCTTCCTCTGATTATCCTTTTCGAAAAGCATATCAATAGATTCTTGTTAAGAAGATATGGAGCGTAACACTTATAGTAGTGTTCTTACTTATTCTGTTAGTTTCTGCACTGTTAATTATATCATTTGTAAGATTACTTTTAACTCATAATCGTAAGTCCAGTAACAGTAATATGGGAAGCAAATGTTCTTCATCTTGATGTCTAATATTGATAGAAAAAAGTTCGTAATAGTAATGTCGAACGTAATTCTTCTTCATCTTGGTGTCTAATATTGATAGAAAAAACTCATTTTAAAGCCATTGACATCTCTATCTTAAAATCAAAGAAGAATGCTTCAATTAGTTACACCTCTTAATTGAGTTCAACTCAAAAAATATTACATAAATTTATTATCTATATATTCTACCTAGAAATAAGTACTCCCAAGACAAAAAATTGTTGCATATGGTAGATTTTGATTTTTTTTTTTTTTTTTTTGGTGTAGAGAGTTACAAGAGCAAATGATGTAAGCAGAAATTGATCTCATATCTTGGACACCACCTCCCACAAGACTTTAAGCAACTAATATGGTAGATTTAGTGACTTTACATTATACTTAATACACAACTTCTTACACACACTCGAATCTACCTTGCTTATTTTGGGCACAATGAAGACAAAGTCTTCCAAGTATATGATATCTTAAACTAGATTAGTTGGATATATTAGTTGTAGTAGTGATATAATAAGGACGAATAGACAAGTATAACCAAGTTGAAAAAGAACAGTACACCAAACCACTTGGGCAATGCCAAATTTCTTTGGCACACCTACTATGACCTATGTTGGCTATGTACTTACAAAGTTACAACTTACAAGTCTACAACTATCACTACTAGAATGAAAGAGAGAAATGTTAGAAATACTTAAAGAGAGAGTGATAATAGTAACAAAGTAGGAGCGAGAAAGAGTAGAAGATGAGGGAGAAATTCTCGGGAGGTGACCTTAAATGCCGGGAACGGGGCTGACAATGACAGGACTGCCCTTCATAAGGGACAGTATGGTCGTAATCAATTTGGCTCCTCATCCCCATACACCCTTCTAAGACACACACATTCATGCACTTGCCTATTTACATAACATTATGATTTATGATACTCCCCTAAATTTATAAAAAGAAAATATCATTTATAAGACCCTAAATTTATGATAATGGGACTAATCGAGCTATGACAAACATCTAATTGCTAGATGTTTACTAACAACTAGCAAGTAAAAAAAAAGTAATAAAATACAATATAAAAAAGAAAAAAATATTTTTTTTTTGTTTGCAGATTTTTATTTACCTTTTAATATATAAAAACATCATTTGGTTTCATGAACACTATTTATACTTCATGAACACTATTTGTTAGTTGCATAAACACTACTTACAACACATGAACACTTTTTGTAGTTGCATGAACACTATTTGTTAACATCGCATTTTTCGAGGTCAACCTTTTTGTTAGACTGACAACTTTTTGTTAGACTGACGCTATTTGTAAACACTATTTATATTTTATGAACACTATTTGTTACTTGCATAAACACTATTTGTAATTACATGAACACTATTTGTAATTGCATGAACACTTATTTGTTTGCATTACATTTTTCGAGGTGTTGATTGACAACTTTATCTTTCTTGTCCCATGTAAGTTGACAACTTTACCCCTGCTAGATGTTAGTAAACATCTAGCAATTAGATGTTTATCATAGCTCGGGACTAATCTGCCCCTCTTGCCTGGTAGAGGTGACACGAGAAATAACCCTAAATTTATACTGTTTTTGGTAGTAGTCTCTTTTGTAAATTAATTGTCTGCCTAAGCCTAACTGATATATTTCTTTTAGTTAACAACTCTAGTAGCACAATCCATGCATACACCTTTACAAGTTATATTAGTAGTTTAATAAAAAAGAAATACAGTAAGTACCTTTCAAAAGGTTCTTTTTACAGTTGTAAAATTAAAGGGTGTTCTCTATTATTATATCAATGGCATATGCATAGATATCACGAAGACATAGATTAAGGCTCTGTTCTTTTGGAATGGAAGAAACTGAACTGAACTGAATCGAACCGGGACAAATTGAACTAAACTGGGAGAAAGCTGAACATGAGAGAGTGTTTGAACTGAACTGCGAGAAATTGACTGAACTGAACTGAAAATAAATCCAAAAGAACAAGGCCTAACGAGTCCAATATATATGGATGTGAAAATTGACAATTTTGAAAGTTCTTAAGGGTGCTACATCTAGTATCTATGTATTAGAATGTGTAAATATGTATATTTGAGATGATAAACATACTACCGGTCAGAAATGTATATGTGCTTGTATGTCTAGGAAACAGATAAATTTACTCATTTGGTAGATTACTTATCTGTCTTTAAGATAATTGAATAATTTATTGTTGTTGTGGTGGATCTCACTATAACACTATCTATTATATAGTCTATTAGAGATGAATAATCTAACCACTAATTAAAATCAAGAATTTTTCCTACCTATATAACGGAAATTTATTTAGCTATTCAGTATGTAACTTATTTAATTACAATAACTAAAATACCCAATAGATAAATTTATCGTTATATTCTCCAATAAAGGGTCCATAAAGTAGTAGTCTCATTAGAAGATAGTGAGAGAAAGTGAGGGAGGGTCAGAGAGGCGTCAATCATAAAGCAATGGATTACAAAATCATTTGCTCGATTCTTGTGCCCTACTTTCTCTCTCCTCTAAATTCGTATTGGTTTATACTGACACCTTGCCCCCCCCTCTCCCTCTCCTTTCTTCGCCTTTTAAAATCCAGAAAATATTTAATGAAAACTGACCACTCCATTTATATAATTTTTTTTGACTGTCATACTACTAGCGTAGTAGTAGTACGTACAAAAGCCATGATATGTCACGTCCGTTGACACGTGTGAATCTTATTATAAAACGATATTAGAAAAAAATTAAAATTTATGCTACTAATAATAAGTAGTAGAAGTATTAAATAAGTACATAGGATAATGTAATAGAAGTATTAATATGCTTTTTGCTTGGAGGTTGGGACCTTTAGCTTTGAAGAGTGTAGTATGAAATATTCTCTCCTTACCTTAAGGAGGAGGAGGAGGAGAAGAAGAAAGAAGAGAATAATACCGTTTTGGCCATCCCGCGAGAATCTCGCCTCATTATGCGTCCATCTCAGTCAAACCCCATATTTTACTGTTTGTTTCTTTCCTAGCTTCTTCCAAATTTCTACCTCATGGATTTTTAAAATGTGAGGTGTTTTCAATCTTTCATGTAATAATTTTTTTTTGAAACAGAAAGGGCTTTTGTTGTAGTCATTGTGGGTATAATAGTAGAAGTAGCTATCTAGGTAGTGATTTTGTTACTCTCCTAATGCTAAAATAAGCGTCGTCTTCATCTTTTGAGGCCGAGTTAGTAAAAAATTATCTTTATTTATTTGGAATGTTTGATCGTAAAAGGTAATGCAAAGATTATTAATTAGATAATATCATTAGAAGCTTATTACTTACTCCGTTCTTTTTTAATTGCAGCATTTGCATTTTCACACTTGCTGAGGCACAACTTTGACCATTAATAACTTTAGTTATGTATCCGTAAAAATTATGCAAATGAGATATTATAAAACTACACATTAAGACGAATCAAATAAGATCTCATATGACTATGTTTATCCTTGTCTATAGATCATCATACACAGTCAAAATGTGAATTGTGAATAGTAGAGAAACATTTTCTTCTCATGCAGATACAGTAGTGGTGTAATGCAAAAAATCAAGTGATGACTAAATATGAGAGTTGCTGGTAGGACAGAAACTGCGTTAGCTAGATGGATTCAGAGAAGTTCCTATTCAAAGATGCAAAAACAAGTTGTGCTAGATGTGTTGACAGCTATTATATATAAGATCTAGCGTGTTAGGAATGATGTTTTGTGGCACCAGAAAGTTACTAATGTGGATAATACAATTAACTCTATTCAGAAAATAGTTATAGAAAGAGTGTATAGTGTGTTACCTAGGAAAACTTCACGGAATGATAAAGTTTGGGTGAGGCAATTAAATTTGGCAATCTGTAATTAGTTTTATACTGGATTAGGCTCTATGGTTTTGGTGTGAAATAAAAATCTTACTTATTGAGCAAAAAATGAATAGTAGAGAAGTTAAAATGTTGCAATAAATAGAAAACAGGGGAATTGTCTAGAGAGGATGTAACTTGGTTTGAGTCCATTGTAGGAAATTGTATCAGTTTAGCTTGTTTTAGTTGGTTTTGTTATGCATTTAGCAAGGGTTTGTCTTGTTTTTTTGCTAGGTTGTAAACTTGTAATGGTGTTTGAGGAGGTTTTTCCTTGCTTTTGGTAATATATCTTACATTTTACCAACAAAAAAAAAGAACAGGGGAATTATTTAATATGAATGTAAAAGCATAAACAATTTTTTTAATATAGCTTATTGGCAAGTTATTGACGGAAGTTGCTTGATCTTTTTTTTAGGAAGAAGAATATCATTAATAATAAGCCATATGACATCAACAACGATAATCGAGATCTATAAATCATAGATTTAGAGTGTAATACCCCTCATGATTGTTTTAAAATGGATTTAGCAGGCTACTACTATACCAACAAGAAGCATCTTTTTCAGGAAGCTCATTTTCTAAGTTACTCCAAAGATTAAGTGCTTGGCTGGGAGTAGTTTTAGGATGGGTGACCTCCTTGGAAGTTTCTCGTCACCAATGTGCATCTAGGGCCAACAACGTAACTGTCCTCATAAACCAACACAAGTTTTTCCAACACATTTTGTCCTTACTCACTAATAGTCTGTAGGTAGCTCCAGACTGGATTTCAATCACATATTCAACCGCACCCTGTGATATAATTAACCCCATGATCCTCCCCTATTCAACGACTGACCTAGTATCTTATATCCACATAATTAGCATATTGTCGTAGGGTTGCTCTAATACTATTTATCACACCTCGACCCCTGATGGGGTCGAGTTTTTCGTCACCAATATGCATTTAGGACCAACAACGTAACTATTCTCATAAACCAACACAAGTTCTTACGACGCATTTTGTCCTCACTCATGTGCACCCCGAGAAACTTTATAAAAGAAAGATGCATCTTGTTAGTATGAGTAGTACATTTAATCCTTTTAAAGTAAACATAGGGAGTATTACGTAGAGAGTTAACATAATTTGCCCAATAGAAGTAATTAATTTTAAGCATACTCAACCACATATCCAACTCCACCGCTTTAAGCTTGACGTGAGCAGTGTACTTTGATGTCTTTGCATCTTTCTAACCAGAGGCCTTCACAATCTGATTTTGTGGTATAATTATATTGATCGAAATTTGATGAAAAATCCTAAACCCTCTTGAATCCAGATCATCATCCAAATTATCAACACTCTAAAAATAAAACAAAAGTAATACCAATGATGAGGAATATAAATCCACGTAAAGGGGTAAAAGACGCTGACATATATAGGACAACAAGATGAAAGAAAATCATTTTTATATAATTTATGAGCAAATTTCATTGTTTGATAGCAATGCCGTTAAAAACATTTAGCTACACTGTAGGGCTGTTCACCGGTCCAAGCGGACCGACCGACCGGCTTGGGCCGGTGGACCGATTTGTAGGATTTGGTGGACCGGGGACCGGACCGATTTTTGAGTCCGGTCAGTGCTGGGAAAAATCGGGTCCCGGCCCGGCCGACTGTTGGACCGATTTTCGATTTTTTTTTTTTTTTTTTTTGGATTTTAAATATTCATTTGGACCGTTGGACCGTTTGGACCGTTTGGACCGTTGGACCGTTTGGACCTGTTGGACCGTTTGGACCCGTAAAAAGACTTGGGCTGCGCTTTAAAAAAAAAAACTAAAATTCCAGGTTTCGGTCCGGACTGATTTTTCCGGTTTGGACCGGACCGGACCGGAATCCCGGAATCGTCACTTTCCACGGACCGGGGACCGGACCGAATCTCCGGTCCGGGTCGGTCCGTCCAAAATCCGGTCCGGTCCGGTCCAAATTCCGGTCCGACCCACCCATGTGAACAGCCCTAGCTACAGGCACACGATTGTGATAATAAGCATCTATAATGGGAAAACACCAAAATTAGGCTCGGAGAATCCAATATGAATATGATCATGTTAAGAATTTGAACACGAAAACAAGCATTGAAAGAAGAAAAATAACCACGAAAACTAAATAAAGGGTCGGATTTAGTATAATTTCAAAGAATTTGGACTATCTTTGGCCTAAATGATTCAAGCGTATGGACTATCCAGAAACTTTAGAGTTGTGCCGTTTAGGAATCCATCACATTGAAGGAGCAAATTATATATATAAGTGGATAATGTGAACTTTTTGTAAACTTACCTATGAATGACCCTTTTTTCACTTGACTAACACATAAGATGGAAAGGTTAGTGTGTCTTTTAGTATTAATCATGTAGTTTAGAATGGGAGATGATTTACACAATAATTTTCATATGTTGATGTTGTATTTACACAATGTATTGTGTGGTTCATCATAGATATAAAATGATGAAGCCTCCTATGTAAAACGAAATAAAGCCTTATTATTCTCTTATGTGGATCGAAGCTAGTTGGTGATGATGCTTATCATGCTCAAGTAGATGCTCAAATTGTTATGCACCAGGATCCCGGAAACAATCGACTTTTGCAATAATGATGAAAAAGAAGCTTAAACTAGGGCTTGTTTGGTTGGCAAAGAAAATCATGAGAGTTTCTATTTTCTAGGAAGTACAAGATGGGATTGTTGTTTAGTTGACAAAAAGTTTACAATATGAGGAAAGTATAACTTCCCATAAACTTCTACTTCCTACAAAATTGGGAAAGTGGTTTACCTACTCCCCCTAGGTAAGTAGAAATTCATGGGAAAAGTTCTACTTCCCTTTTTTTATAAATACACATTCATTTCATTTCAGAGAGCGCGATGGTATAATGAGAAGTCAAGATTAGTACAATGCGTCAAAAGAGAATAAATGAAAACTAAAACACCCTTCACAGGTGGGCAAGGAGATACAAAGAAGGTTGTGGAGGATTAACACCACGCTAAAGATTATGCATTTCAACGCAAGCCTTGCTCTACTAGAGAGTCTGCCACTATGTTGGATTCACACCTTTTATGAATGATAACAAGCTGAAGCCAAGATTTTCTTGCATTGTGAATATAGTTAAGAGTGAAATTCATGTTCCATGGTCCCTCATGGTCCTGATTACACCATCTATCAGCATTCATTGAATCCGATTCGATGATGATTCTATTGTGTTTGGTGCGGTCACAAGCAAGCGAAATTTTGATGGCACGATGGATGGTAAATATTTCAGTTGAGTTAATTTCCATTTGAGGAATAGGGCTGGAGAAAAAGTAAATGCAGTTACCATTATATGAGCGGAGAACCCCTCCCACTGTCGCGTGGAGGAAGCGCGGGTCGAAAGACGCATCGACTTTCCATTTGAGATTATCAGGTGGAGGAGGAGACCACCTTAATAGGAGATAAGAGGGAAGAGGGGCAACTGAAAGGGTTTTTGATGGATCCCATTGAAGATATAAGGGGTTACGAATTATATCCGAAGAAGAATATGGGAATGGATCATTCCATACCTTTGATCCACCAACTCATAGGAAGGAGGATGAGATCTTGAAGATCTTCAAGAATGCTTATCTTTCCAGAAAAAAAATCTAGTGTTTCTTTCCTTCCATAAAGACCAAACAATAACAAAGAAGGAAGCACTCCAAACTTTCTTGAAAAATTGACCATGACAACGACAACTCCATTGATAGAAGGCCTCACGAAGATGTGAGGGGAAAACCCATGAAACCTCCCAAAGAGCTAACCACCAGCACCAAATTTTCCACGAATATATAATCACAGTGGAGCAATAGATGGTCACAAGTCTCAGGAAGGGAGCTGCAAAAAACACAGCTGGAGTCCGAAGGGCGGAGAATGCCAATGTTGACCAGCTTAGACTTTGTGTTGATTTTACCATGGAGAGAGAGCCAAGTAAAAAGCTCAATTCTATAGGGCACCAAACCACGCCAACACCCTCTAATGACATATAAATTGCGCACACAAGATGATTTTACCAATTCAAATGATGTTGATTTCACCGAGAAGTCCACTTGTGGAGGGGGGCCAAATTAGAGAGTCACTTTCACGAGGGATTAAAGATACCGACTCAAGGAGGGTTTGAAGCACCATTCTTTCATCATCCCTAGGCCTAAGAGAACGCCTCCAAGAAAAGTTCCAGGCCCATAGCTGACCGTCCCAGAATCCGAGAGATGCAATGGAAGCATTGGGTGCAACGGAGATGGAGAAAAGTCTTGGGAAGAGAATTTTCAGTTGATGGGGGTCAATCCATAGCTCATGCCAGAATTGAGTTAGAAATTCATTCCCCACCTTCTTTCTAATATATATGGCAGTTTGTGAAATTGGAGGCAATATTGTTAGAGAGAATTTACTTACAAATATTCCTCCATGGGCCTCCAAATGAAGGAGTAGAGATTTCATGAATCATGAAAGAGGGAGGATAGTTATATTTGCTTGGGATGACACTCCTCCAAAGAGATGAAGGCTCACTAAAGTAATTAACGCCAAATCCATTTAAAAAGTAAAGCAATGTTCCCTTATGAATAACAAAATAACATGTTCAATTCCCATGAATTTAACAAAGGAACTTAATTCATATTTATTCAAATTCATGGTACTTAGTTTCTATGGTGAACCAAACAAGTCCTAAAATATAAAAACCTAAAATAAAAATTCTCTACTACATACTACATGGCTGATAATGAAAGACTACTAAGTTTAGTGTGGCGAAGTTGAAGCTAAGGTATCTTATTATCTCTTTTAGCTTCACCTTTTCTCTTGCTATTTGATACTTTTTCACCTTCTTGCTCTTGTTATCCTCTAACTTCGTTAGTTATATCGATCTTTCTATAAGAACTAATTTTTCACTTTTTGAGAAAGAGTTTTGTTTTATGTTTTTTTTATAATTTGTATCTTTATTAATTAGGAAAGATAAGGCCTAAATTAGACCATTACAGCTTATAGCCGTCCTCAAACAGCAAAATACAAGGCCCATCCCATGCAAGCAGTACAAGAGCATTGTTAAACCTCAAAGAAACGCAAACATCTACAGCCAAGCCACAAAATTATCAAGACGAAGAAGACCTTGTTTCGCCAAGGCATCAACAACGGTATTAGAGGAGCGACCTTTGTGAATGATTATGATATTCATCCCACCTTTGCACAAGCTTCAAATGAAGTTTAATTGGATGTTCGAGTTCCAAGGCTCACCATCTGAACTGTTACACCATACTACAACGTTAGCCGAGTGCCTGAGTTGGATTCCAGGATAATTTCAGTTTCTAAGGGATTCATGGACCCAAGAAATTGAGATAGCGATGTGGACTGCAAGGACTTCTGCACAGTTTATCTCCATAGGCGGGATAGGAGAGGAGAAGAGACAAGTGAAATGACCCAAGTGATTGCGAAAAATACCACCAATCGCGGACCGAGAGAGAGATGGGCTAAATGAGGCGCCCACATTCCACTTTAGAATTCCCATCCCAGACGCTAACCATTCGGAAGAGAATGATGATGAGATATTTAGGGATGAAGCAGGAGCCCCTCCCCAAATTAAACACTTCAGGTTGCGTTGGATGTCATTAGGAGTGTATGGAAAAGGCTCCTTCCAACTACCAGCCCACCATCCGAGCCTTGAAAACATTAGATTATGGATTTGAGAAGGGGAGGAAGTCGAATTATTGAATATTCTTGCATTTCTTTCTTTCCATCACTAGTGGAAAAAACACCATCGGATCCAGTCAAAATAGGGGTTACTGATCCGGTTTTGGGGCGGATCAGTTGGGCTAAGAGCGGTTGACAATAGTAAACTGCTCCGGTTGAAAATCGGATCAGTTTCTCACTAAATGATCCGGTTTTCACAAAAACTGGAGCAGTTACATAGTAAACTGATTCGTTTTTAGGTGAAAGCCGAATCAGTTAGTGAGTAACTGATCTGGTTTTCACCTAAAACGAGATCAGTTTGGAGGGGTCATGAAAAAAAAATATCGACCTGTACTGCAGGTCTGCAGCCACAGGCCCATAAGCAAGGGTGAACAACCAACTTCAACCAAAATCAAGCATTTTCCATGGTTATAGACTTATAGTTGCAACGAAAGAATAAAAAGACGAAATTAATAAAAAAAATGAAATTACAGCAAGTAAAGATTAACAAGTTAAATTAAAATTCGAAAAAATCAGATTTACAAACTAAGAATGAATTAGATTATACGAATATTATACAAACTAAAAATGAATTACATTACAATAAATATGATATATTGTACATAAAACGAATTACAGAGATGAAATAAAAATAGAAAAAAATTGAAGAACAAATGGAAATGAAATTATCTGGGCCAAAGAAATGAGGAGAGAGGCAAAACAACGGATGAAGATGATGATGTTGTTACGTGGTGGCGGTGGTTGCTGATGTTGCGCGGTGACAAAAGAAAAAGGAGGAGAGAGTGAACCGACGGTGGTGTTTCTGGCGAAGACACGAATGCTGATGTTGAACAAATGGACAGACGAAGTTGGAGTGCCGCATTCGAATGGTGAGCGGATGATGTTGCGTGGTGGTTCTGGTGAAGAGAAAGAGAGGGGATGACAGAGGAAAGAGGAGAGAGAGAAAACGACGGTGGGTGTCGTGGGTTTGTGGGGGAGTGGAGTTAGGGTTTGTGGGGAGTGCAGAGTAAGAGAGAGGAGGGGCGGGTGATTAGGGTTTGAAGGGAGTGGAGAGGAAGAGAGAGGAGGGGCGGGTGATTAGGGTTTGTGGGGGTAAGCAGAGAGGAAGAGAGTGGGCATTAAAAGGGAAGCATTTGGGTCGTTTGGGCTCAGCGCTGTAATGAGTAGGAGATAGAGTTGGGCTTGGTAATTGTTGGGTAAGCTAACTGATCCAGTGGGGAGAACCGGATCAGTTAACAAAAACCGATCTGGTTCCCCTCCGAACCGGATCAGTTACCTGGCCCAAAATTTTGCGCTATAAAACATTAAACTTACTAATCCGGTTCTGGGAGAAGCGAATCAGTTTCTTTGTGTCATTTAAGGTTTTTCCCACTAGTGCATATTGACCAAAGTATAATGAAGAATGTCGCAAACCATACCTTTCTAAAGAAGGTATTTTTGATCGGAGAAGTCCATTGATCAAAGCATCTCTTATATTAGAAGGATGGACCAATTTAACATTCCATAAATCCATCCACCATGCCCAAAGTTATTGTGGAGCAGTGAAGTAGGAGATGATTATGGTCTTCATGGTTGAGAGAACAAAGCACATAGATGTCTTCAGATGAAGGGATGAGGCCCATTAAGGCCAGTTTGCTTCTTGTGTTTATACGGCCCAAGAGGGAGGTCCATACAAAAATTTTAATCCTATGAGGGACCAACCCCTTCCAAAGGCCCTTGATTATATCATGATGAGGTAGGAAAGAGGCTTTAGAGAGCTCCATGTTGAAAGATTTGGTTGAAAATAAACCAGATTTATGGAAGGTCCAAATTAAAGAGTCTTTTTTATTGGAGTCGAGGTGGGCCTGATTCAAGAGAGAGATCAAATTCTCTTTATCATGTTCATCCCGCAGTCGAAGAGGCCTAGTCCAAGAAAAATTCCAGGTCCATTGATGCCCATCCCAAGATCCATAAGAGGCAACCGAAGCAAGTTTGTTCGCTGCAAGAAGGAAAAAGTCGTGGGAATTAGGCTTTTAGAGGTTTTGGGTCAAGCCATGAATTATGCGAAAACTTAGTTTCGAAGCCATCACCTACTGATTTTCGGATGCCATGAAGAGCTACTATTTTGGCGAGAGGGTGGCGAAGCACAGATGATACTACTCTTTTTTAAGGTCCACCAAATTTTGAGGGAGTTAATTCATCTATAGTGAGAGATTGCAAATAGTGATATTTTTCTTCCATTGAAAATTCAGTTATACACTTACTAATAGTATGTTCATAAATGAGAGATTTTTTTTAATGATAAGTTGTAGTGTGGTTATCAAATATTTTTTTTTATAATTTGGTTGGTTTTTTAGTAAGGCAAAAGCCACAGATACATCCAAATTTCAGTAATACATCAGACCATACATAATCAGTATTTCATGATAACAGCCAACATTGGATTAAGTACTAAATCATCTGTATCCTCCATCTAACACCAAGCAAGAAATTCTGCATCCCTCCTCAGCCCTTGTTTTGCAAGTGCATCTGCCACTATGTTTGTGTCTCTTTTTTTGTGGGAGATGGTGAGATTTAGCCATGACCTTCTTGCGTTACGGATGAAATTGAGAGGAAAGTTGAGGTTCCAAGGACCCCCATGATCATCATTACACCATCTAACAACATTAGATGAATCTGATTTTATAACAATAGCCTGATTTTTGATTCCGTCACTAGCAAGAGTGATTTTAATAGCTCTCAGAATGGCTAAGATTTCGGCTGAATTTATTTCCATTTTGGGGATAGGAGATTGGAAGGAAAGGACCAATGCAAATTCCAGGTATTAATCCACCAGCCCCATAGGTTCCATGAGAAGGAACAGTGAATGAATAAATGGTTTGAGGTTTCTTGGAGGTCGTTGCAAAGGATACATTTAGTGTCATCTAATGAGATAATGCCAAAGCGTGCAAGCTTTTCTTTTGAGTTAATCTTCTCCAACAAGGTCAACCACACAAAAATTTCAATTATGTGTGGGATGAGACCCCTCCATACTCCCTTGATGACATCTAAAGAAGGCGGTTTGGCGGATTTTGCAAGTTCTAGAGAGGCTGACTTTACAGAGAAAATACCCGACTTGTGAGGGATCCAAATAAGACCATCTTCATCAAAGGGGGGGGGAATTACTGGTTCCAGAAGCTTCAAAAGAGCGAGCCTTTCTTCAATATCCCTGCTGGGCCTAAGGGATCTACGCCAAGAGAAGGCCCAGGTGCAAAGGTGACCATCCCATATACCCAGAGATGGGACAGTAGCCCTTGGGTCCATCGCGATTGAATATAGTCTAGGGAATAGGGACTTGAGCGGGGCTGGGCCCAACCAGTTTTTAAGCCAAAAGAAAGTTTTTTCCCATTTCCAATTTTCTTCCTAATTTGGGAAGAGATGAAATATCTTGCAGACTGATGAGATGAGATAAGATAGAGTAACAAATATTACGCCAATGCCCTCTATTCGAAGGAATTGACAGGTCCGAAATTACCATGGAGGGGCCATAGTTGTACTTGCATTGAATAATCTTACTCCAAAGGGATTCAGGATCATTAAAATAACACCATATCCATTTGAACAGGAGAGATAAGTTCCTATGGAGTAAATTCCCGATACTCAAACCACCAAGAATTTTGGGTAGTTTAAGAATATTCCACGCCACCAAAGGGATGGCTTTTTTATCATTAACACCGCTCCAAAAAAATGATCATTGAATTTTTGTGATTTTATCAACCACACCTTCTGGGATTGGGTAAAGGGACATGAAATATAGGGGTTGGCTAGACAATGATGCCTTTAAGAGGGTTAGCCTACCACCCATTGAAAGGATTTTACCTTTCCATGTAGCCAGTTTTTTGGACATCCGACTAGTGATGGGGTCCCGTGAGGCAATGCGGGAGGAAGAGCCACCAATAGGCAAGCCTAAGTAGTCGAAGGGGATCGAGCCTTTTTTACAAAGGAGGGCGCTGGCAGCATGGGTAAGCCACTCATCTTGCACATTAACTCCCATGATGGAGCTTTTGGAGAAATTCACTTTAAGCCCCGAGGCAAGGTGCAAGATGATCAAAGTCTTCTTAATATTGAGAAGGTGATTGAGATCCGATTTACAAAACAATATTGTATCGTCTGCGTATTGTAAGTGAGAAACTTTAAAGTTACCTTCACGAACCTATATACCGTTCCATAGATTCAGTCCCGTAGCCTTCTTGATGACTAGGTTAAGAACTTCAACCACCAAGTCAAAAAGAAAAGGCGATTACGGGTCGCCTTGGCGAAGCCCACGCTGCAACTTGAAGGGGATTGTAGGCGATCCATTAATTAAGACTGACGCAGAAGCACTCATGACGCATGCACGAATCCATCTCCTCCAAAGAATAGGGAAGCCCATTTGATTTAGAATCCAATCGAGAAAATTCCATGCAACACAATCGAAGGCTTTATGAAAATCCAGCTTAAGAATAATAACTTTTTTATTGCTTCGCTTGTAAGAATCAATGATTTCGCTTGCTACAAGAGCGCCATCGAGAATTTGTCTACCTTTGATGAAGGAGGACTGAAAAGGCCCAATAAGGTGATCCATAACCTGTTGCAATCTACGAGCAAGGATTTTTGAGATGATTTTGTACAAACAACCCACCATACTTATAGGACGACAATCCTTGAATCCTTTCGGGCTATCAATCTTTGCAACAAGAGCAATTAGGGTCGTATTACTTTCTTTCGGAAGATTTGGTGTCATCCAGAATTCATTGATCAGAGAATATAAGTCATTTTTTATGGTTTCCCATGCATTCTTGATGAAGAAGAAATTGAACCCGTCGAGACCCGGGCATTTTTTGGGCATCACAAGATGCCATAGCTTTGTCGATTTCTTCATGTGAGAAGGGAACAGTCAATTGCTCAGCCTGATCAGGAGAAAGATTTTGAAATTCGAGGCCCTCAAAGAAAGGCCTGACAGGGAACTCTTCTTTGAAAATTTCTTTAAAATACTCGACTGCTTCTGATTTAAGACCTGCAACATCAACATGGTTAGTTTTTAAATCAGATGCAAAAGAAATGATGTTTGTCCTCCTTCGGATTGATGCTATGGTGTGGAAAAAGCGAGTATTTTTGTCCCCCTCTTTGAGCCATTTCACTCTAGATTTTTGAGCCCATAGAGACTCTTTGTGTCTCAACCATTGCCAAAGTTCCAATTGAGCATTCTTGCGCTCCAAAAGTTCTTCATCACATAGGGTTCTTTCATTTGAAGTTGCGTCAAAAAGCGCAATTTTGTTCTCCATGTTTGAGATGTTTACATCAATGACACCAAATTCCTTTGGACTAATTCACAAGAAAGAGCTCAACTATTCCCCATTTTATTTTATAAGTCCCAATTATAGGTTATTCCCTGCAGGTCCCATTGGGCGGGCACGGATGTGTCGTTGTTGTGCACCGCACCCGGCCAAAGATAAAATTTCTCCTACTCTCTTTTACACTAAAGCAGTATAATGGAAGTAGGGGTCGTATCCACAGGGAAACAGGGACGAGTTTAATATTTAGCGTGAATTAATACCTAGATGACTCTAAGGGTCGAGCAACCTAATAAAAAGGGGGGTTTCAAGTTGAGTTATAAACAAGCTAAAATTAACTAGCAAATAAATAGAATGAGAAATCAATATGGAAAGATCTTGAATCCGATTAACATCCACTTCAATTCATTATCGATCATTGAACCTCCACTCTAATTATTTCCATGATTATCTATTGCCGAGAACTAATCTCGCATTCTCCTTATTCTTAGTTGAATAGCACGATCAGCGTGACTATAAAACCCTAACTAAAGGATAACCTAGTCCGATCTGCGTCTAAGTTCAATCCAATAGCAAAGCAATAAACACAGAGAGAACCAATAGACACCGCTAATGTCATACACGCGATAAACATTCAACAGTTGATTCAATTTCCCTAAGAAATAACCAAGAAGATCTGCATCTGAGTTACTCCCTAGTTTGCTACCAAATGATAAAAGAATAAAACAATCCGATTCTATTCTTAAATCTAGCATTAGATTAATTACACAATCAAACTAGTAACGTTCCTAGCATAATTATGCAATAATCATAAATCACAAGCATAGAATTTGAACCATAATCAAGGAAAAGAGAAAGAGAGGAAAGATCTCACAATAACGCTTGAAGCTTCATATTAATCTCGTTCAAGAACAGTTCAAGCTACAATCGGCATAGCATAAGCCAATTCCATAATTGAAATCCCTAAAAACTAAACTAGAAAATAAAAACTAAAAAGAGAAGATAAGAAGAGAAGAATGGAGTGTTGGATCTTCTCTCTCCTCAAGTGTGTGTCCCCCTAGGTCCAAAAATCAACTTTAGTATTTATAGTAAAGCTCAAAAATCAGTCGACAAATAGACCGACCTAGGGGTCGCGAGGCGCGAAACTGATCGCGAGTCGCGAAGAGCGTTCTGCCTCCCGCGCACAATTTGGATGGGCACTGGTCGCGAGTCGCGACAGACCTCGCGAGTCGCGACAGACCTCGCGAGTCGCGACGGCAGTATGCTCGCGAGGTGCGAGGAATCTCGCGAGTCGCGAGCGCTGGGCGTTGGGCAGTGAGCGCTGGCTGAGCGTGCGGGTGTGCGAACTGCTTGGCGATGGGCGCTGGGCAGCTCGGCTTGCAGCGTGCGGGTGTGCGGATCGCTGGGCGATGGGCGCCGGGCGGTCGTGCTCGCTTGCGATGCTTCGAGCTTGGCTTGGTGAGCTTGTGGCTTGTGATGCTCGGCTCAAATGCATTTCACCTTGGAAGCTCGGAATGCATGACATTAACACAACTTATATCGCAAAACTCCAAACTTCCGCTAAGGATGATTTATATGCAAACCTTAACAATTACGAACAAATCCCTTAGCAATGTGCACCTAAAATACCACAAGAACATCGTATAACTTGAGCGTATCAAATACCCCCACACTTGAACTTTACTCGACCTCGAGTAAACTCAAAAATGAGAAATACCAATTAAATCATCGCCCAAGCTATCGAAACCAACCTACACTCCCCATCAACTACATCATCATCATCACATCTTAACAAAATACGCTCAAAACCTAAACGTAAGGGATGATGATTCCCCCACACTTAGATTCAAGCTCACCTGAAATATACAAAGACGCGACAACAATAATAACCAGCAACGCCAACAAGTTTAACCAACAACACCAACAAGAATCAAAATGCCACCACGACACACCGAACTATCGCCTCTCCCAAACCTCGAAAGATGACCTACTACTACAACAACTAACTTAAAATAGCAAGCCATGGAATCAAAGACAAAAAGGGATAAATTCCATGCTTATTCCCAAAAACAAACAATCAACCAAAAGAATGTGAAAGCCAAAATAAATAGATCTTCACAAAACAAAGGATGAAATAACCAACCCAAAGACACCTTCCGCCTTATTACACCAACTCCGGCAAATGAGTTTTCCAAATACAAAATTCTCTCTTAATCTCTCATTTTGCCTAGGAGCCCTTTCGGGTTTTCATCCTAGCTTCTCACATTTCTTTTTTTTCATCTCACCATCTTACCCGCTCAATATAAGCCACTTTTTTGCATAGGTTGCCCTTTCGGGTTTTCAACCTATCCGGGCCCCCAATTTTTGCCTGAGTCGCCCGCCCTTGCGGGTTTTCAACTCAGCGGGTTTCATTTCATCAATTTTTTTTTTTTTTTATATTTTTTTTCATTTTCATTTTTTTTTCATTTTTTTTTTTCAAATTGAAATAAATACAACAAAAATACAACATAGATACATGAGAATGAGAATACCCTCCCCCCTACTTAAACTACACCTTGTCCTCAATGTGACGACAATTAGAAGAAAAAGTAAACTGAAAATGGGGGGAGAAAATCGAAAATCGGGTAAATCGAAGATCGAATGCTCAAGACTCATGACCAAACAATCCGTCAAACTCAAATTTCTTAACAACACCAACTCAAATCTCCGAAACCAACTCACAACCCTCTCCCTCGAATCACTCAAACAAATGACAAGTTCAAAAGTTTCGAATTTTTGAGATTTGCTCCTAGCTTAAGAGATCGAAAAGATACATTAACAATCTCAACCCTCTAGTTGTACCAACTCCTAGCTATTGAAGTCCTCCCAACGGATTTTCTATTGTGGATTTTGGCTCCAAGTGGATTAAGATTGGTTGTGGATCTTTTTAGTGGGTGGGCGGTGGGTGAAAGAAAATTTGTTGTGGTGGTGGAAATTTGATGGGAAATAAAGAAAAAGAAAGAAAATAAAAAGGGTCTCGGGTTGCCTCCCGAGAAGCGCTGTTGTTTAAAGTCGTTAGCTCGACTTAGTACCTTGAGCTCAATAATTGGGCTTGTGCTCCATGTGCGACAATGGTGGCTCCATGTCAACCTCCAATTCAAGTACCTGCAAAACAGATTCCGAAGAACTCTTGCAATGCATCGTTAGTGGTACAGTTTCAAAACAAGGTGGTAAATCAGGAGGCTTTTTCCGCTCTTTCAACTCGGGCACCATAACCTGCACGTTAGTAGGAGGCGCACAATCCTCAACCAAGACCTCATCAGCATTCATCAACTCATCAACCTGCTCAATATCAAGAACATCATGCAAAACAGAGTCAACAATGTTAATAGAGCAAAGTGAGCTATCATCCTTAAGTAGAAGCTTAGGATTATTTATATCAAATGCCTCTACCTTTCCCTCAAATTCCATGGTCAAAGAACCAGCGAAACATCAATTTTAGTGCAAGATGTTTTCAAGAAAGGTCGCCCCAAAAGGATTGGGGCGGCATGCTTATCGAGTTCCATCTCCGTAACATAAAAATCAGCAGGAAATTGCAATTTCCCAACCTTAACTAACACATCCTCTAATTTACCCCTAGGATAAACATTGGATCTATCACCTAGTTGAATCACCACACCGCTTTCATGCAAATTGCCAAGTTTCAAAGACTTATACAATGAATATGGAATCACATTAATTGACGCACCTAAGTCTAACATGGCTTTAGGAAACATGGTGTCACCTATAGTACATGGGATGGTAAACATGCCTGGGTCATTGCACTTTTGAGGTAATTTCTTTTGAAAGATAGCCGAGACATGCTCGCTAGCCTTCACTTTTTGCACTCCCTTTTGTTTTTGCTTTCTTTTCGAAGTACACAATTCTTTAAGGAACTTAGCATACCCGGGTACTTGATTTAAAACATCAAAAAGAGGAATGTTTACCTCACATTTACGAAAGACTTCGTAAATGTCGTTGTTGCGCTCCGCATGCGGGTTTCTCTCAATGCCTCGGGAAATGGTGGCTCGGTTCATATGGTGGAGGAGGTGATTTTTTGACTTTCTCCTCTTGTCGAGGTGGCCATGATTTACTATCTCGTTGTCGGTTCATGCTCGATCACCTCTTCCACTATCTCTTTGTCTCGAACCACCAACCTCTCTTTGCTTGCAATTTCCGCCTCCACTCCGCAATGTGATAGCACTCACGTTCATTTTTGGGTTGAGTTCTGTTTGGGATGGCAACCTCACCGAATCCCTAGCCTCTAACTTGGTTACAGCCTCCCGCAATTTGGCTTACTTGGTTCTCCAAGTTCTTGATGCTCGATCGAGTTTCCTCTTGGAACTACACCATGTTACCCCGCATGTTAGTCACATTTTTAGTTAAAGCATTTAACATTTCTTCAAGGACATGCTAGAGCTCGAGTCTCGGCCTTGGGGCCTAGGATAAGGGTGTGGTTGTGGGCCGTTATAGTGCCGTTGTTGATGTTGATGTTGATTGCCAAATCCGAAGTTAGAATGATCTCTCCACCCTTGCTCGGAAGCATAGGAGTAGGGATCATGTCTCGTAATGCTTGTTGGCCTTGAAAACCTACGGCTTTGACCTCTTCCCTAAATTCTTCTTGCATTTGAGGACAAACATCGCATGATGATCTAAAGAACAAATTCTACAAGCTTTTACCCGTTGAACTCTATTGTTCTTTACCATGAACTCCCGCATCATTGATGTAAGAGCTTGTACTTGATCCTCGGCCTTTGAAGAGCTAGAACCCGGACTTTCAACATTTGCTCTACGATGATTCGATCTTCTACTTGAACCTGTCTCGAGCCTTCGCCTAGTTCTTCAATGAGTTCTCTAGCTGCAGCTTGGAGTTTTGTTTATGAAAGAACCTCCACTAGCAAAGATTCACCATTCGCACATCTTCGTCGAAGAACCATTGTAAAAGTACAAAATGAGGTCTTCATCGAATAGCCATGATATGGACAACTAGCACAAAGTCTCTTGAACCTCTCCCAATATTCGTAGAAAGACTCATCGTGTTTCTCGCTCAATATTGCCGATTTCCTTCTTTAATGTTGAGGACTTAGAAGTCGGAAAGAACTTCTCAAGAAATCGCCTCTTCATTTCAACCCAAGTGGAAATACAACCAGGGAGGAAGATAATATAACCAATCTTTAGCTCCATCCTTCAAAGCAAAAGGAAAAGCTCTCAACTTGATTTGTTCATCCGTTGCTCCACTTGGTTTCATGCTAGTACAAACCACGTGAAACTCCGAAAGAAATTTGTTTGGATCTTCTCCATTGAGCCCATGGAACGAAGGAAGCAAATGTATCAACCCCGACTTCAATTCAAAAGTAGTGCCTTCATCAAGAGCCGGAAATGAGATGCACAATGGTTGTTGATCAAGGTTAGGAGCCGTGAGCTCCCTCAAGGTACGTGTTTCAATTCTCGGAGGCATCTCTTCCTCCACTTCACCGTTAAAAGATGATTCTTGAAAATTTTTTCGCAAAATGTTTCTCCACCTGAAAAGAGTCAATTCTAATTCGGGATCGTAATGCAAAGATTCTTTGTTAGTAGTACGAGTGTTAACCATAAACAAAGAGCACAAGCAATACAATCCAAAAACACACGCTATATACAAACAAGTAACACCGTTTCCCCGGCAACGGCGCCAAAATTTTGGGCGGGCACGGATGTGTCGTTGTTGTGCACCGCACCCGGCCAAAGATAAAATTTCTCCTACTCTCTTTTACACTAAAGCAGTATAATGGAAGTAGGGGTCGTATCCACAGGGAAACAGGGACGAGTTTAATATTTAGCGTGAATTAATACCTAGATGACTCTAAGGGTCGAGCAACCTAATAAAAAGGGGGGTTTCAAGTTGAGTTATAAACAAGCTAAAATTAACTAGCAAATAAATAGAATGAGAAATCAATATGGAAAGATCTTGAATCCGATTAACATCCACTTCAATTCATTATCGATCATTGAACCTCCACTCTAATTATTTCCATGATTATCTATTGCCGAGAACTAATCTCGCATTCTCCTTATTCTTAGTTGAATAGCACGATCAGCGTGACTATAAAACCCTAACTAAAGGATAACCTAGTCCGATCTGCGTCTAAGTTCAATCCAATAGCAAAGAATAAACACAGAGAACCAATAGACCCGCTAATGTCATACACGCGATAAACATTCAACAAGCTTGATTCAATTTCCCTAAGAAATAACCAAGAAGATCTGCATCTGAGTTACTCCCTAGTTTGCTACCAAATGATAAAAGAATAAAACAATCCGATTCTATTCTTAAATCTAGCATTAGATTAATTACACAATCAAACTAGTAACGTTCCTAGCATAATTATGCAATAATCATAAATCACAAGCATAGAATTTGAACCATAATCAAGGAAAAGAGAAAGAGAGGAAAGATCTCACAATAACGCTTGAAGCTTCATATTAATCTCGTTCAAGAACAGTTCAAGCTACAATCGGCATAGCATAAGCCAATTCCATAATTGAAATCCCTAAAAACTAAACTAGAAAATAAAAACTAAAAAGAGAAGATAAGAAGAGAAGAATGGAGTGTTGGATCTTCTCTCTCCTCAAGTGTGTGTCCCCCTAGGTCCAAAAATCAACTTTAGTATTTATAGTAAAGCTCAAAAATCAGTCGACAAATAGACCGACCTAGGGGTCGCGAGGCGCGAAACTGATCGCGAGTCGCGAAGAGCGTTCTGCCTCCCGCGCACAATTTGGATGGGCACTGGTCGCGAGTCGCGACGGCACTCGCGAGTCGCGACGGCGAGTATGCTCGCGAGGTGCGAGGAATCTCGCGAGTCGCGAGCGCTGGGCGTTGGGCAGTGAGCGCCGGGCCGAGCGTGCGGGTGTGCGGGCCGCTGCGCGATGGGCGCGCGGGCGCCTCGGCTTGCTGAGCGTGCGGGTGTGCGGGCTGCTGGCGATGGGCGCAGGGCGGTCGTGCTCGCTTGCGATGCTTCGAGCTTGGCTTGGTGAGCTTGTGGCTTGTGATGCTCGGCTCAAATGCATTTCACCTTGGAAGCTCGGAATGCATGACATTAACACAACTTATATCGCAAAACTCCAAACTTCCGCTAAGGATGATTTATATGCAAACCTTAACAATTACGAACAAATCCCTTAGCAATGTGCACCTAAAATACCACAAGAACATCATATAACTTGAGCGTATCACCCATGTTTAACAGTTTGTGATTTTTATAAGTCCTCATTTACTTAGAACCGGTTAAGAAGGTTGATTTTTTTTAAATGTGAGACCCATCTACCTTTTCTCCCTCTTTCACTTCTCCTCCTCTACACCAACACCACCCCCTCACCACGACCAGCCCCTCCCCCCACCCCTTTCGAGTCTTTGACCCCCCCTTCCCCCTCCCCTTCCCCTTCCCCTTCATCCGCCGACCCTCCTCCCCCCTCCCCTCCCCTCCCACTGTCGGCATGTTCCCTTCCCCGCCGACCCCCCCTCCCTTTCCCCGCGAGCCCAGTAACCCCCCCTCCCTCCCCCTCCCCTCCCCTCCCCGTTTCGGCATGTCCCCTTCCCCGATGACCCCCCTCCCCTTTCCCCGCAATCCAGTAACCCCTCCTCCCCCCTCCCCTTCTCCCACAACTCGGCGGCGCTTAAAATTCGAGCCCGAAAAATCGTGCTTCGAGCCCGAAACTTGCCCGAAACTTCGAACTTCGACGGGGGATACGAGGGGGGGGGGAGGGGAGCAAAATTCGACGGGGGATGCGAGGTGGTGGGGGGGAGGGGAGCGGGGAGGGAGCAAAATTCGACGGGGGATGCGAGGGGGTGGGGGAGGGATCGAACTTCAACGGGGGATGCGAGGGGGTAGGGGGAAGGGCTGCAGGGGAGTGGGGAGGGGCTGCGGGGAAGGGGGGAGGGAGGGAGGGGCTGCTGCTGCCGCCGGACTCGTGTTGTGAAGCCGCCGCCCTACTGCCCAGTCTCGTCGGTGCTCTATTACCACTCGCCGGAGCTCTACTCGTGCAGCCATGGTGAGATGAAGATGAGAGAAAGGAGAGGAAATAGGGAGGGTGGTGATATTTTAAAACTCACGTGACATTCAACCTGCTATAGCAGGTTGATTACCTGCTGGGTCTTATAAAAATCACATTATGTGCAACTTGGGACCTACAGTGAATAATCCATAGTTGGGACTTATAAAAAAAGATGGGTAATAGTTGAGCTCTATCTTGTGAATTAATCCAATTCCTTTTTGTTCCATTCTAATAGATCAATTTTCAGAGCTTTAAGATGGTCCATAAGTGCCAAGGAATGATTTTTGATCCAAGATTTCTGAATAAGGGGAGGCAGTTAGGGTGGGAGAGCCAGCAATTTATGAAATTGAAGGGGTGAGGACCCCAGTCTTGTCAGAGGAGGTTGCATAGAGGGGACAGTGATCGGAGATTGATCGATTAAGAAGGGAGGTTTAAGGTTTGGGAATTGGGTAAGCCATTCTGGATTAATGATCAACCTATCCAATTTACTTTTTGAAGGGCCTTTGAACCACGTATACATACCATTGGAGGGAGGGATTTCAACAAGTTGAGTTTGCTGGATGAATTGATGGAAGTCAGCGGAACCTACTTGGCTAAGGAGTTGGCTCCCTCTTTCAGATGGTTCTAGTGTTTCGTTGAAATCACTAATAATCAGGCTAGGGCAATTGCTTGATGACCAAAATTCATGGATTTCCTTCCATACTTCCTGCATACCATCAACACTACAAGGATTGTATATGTTTATTATGATGCATTGAAAATCTGATGAGATGATTACACCTTGAATGGCTATCCAGTGTCGGTTCACATTGTATGATAAAATTCTGAATTCTTGAGTTTTTCAGAGGGAGATTAAGCCTCCTGATAGCCTAATTGGGGGACTTGAGATCCAACCAATTTCGTCCTCACTCCACAGGGATTTAATGAGATCAAGAGTGAAATTTTCGATTTTTGTATCTTAGATGAGGACAAATATTGAGTCATGCTTCTGAATTAATTTTCGAAGGAGGGATATTTTCACCTTAGTAGCTAAACCCCTAATATTCCAAGATAATGCCTTCATTATATTGAGGAAAATGATGAGAATTAGATTGAGGATGGGGCAGATTATTGAATGGAGGCCCATTCTTCTTTTTGTTTATCAAGGATTGCTTTGATCTTGGCCTCAAGCACCTCGCAAGGCCCATCAAATTTCAGGTCCAATATATTTGCAAGTTCCATGATATCCTTCACTGAAAGTGAGAGAGGAGGGAGGATAAGGAAGGTTGAGTGTGGCGAGATTGAGGGGAATTTAAGGGAGGTTTTAGCTTGGATTTAGCCTTCAAAATTTTCTTTTTGGAAGCATGGGCCCTTTAAACTAGGCTTGGGATTAATGATTCGAAGCTAGGGGGAAAGGTAAGCCCTGAGGACGAGGAGGTTGATATATTTGACGGTTTTTGTTTAAGGAGAGGTCCAAACTGGTTTGATATCTGGATAAGGGAGTTCTGGATTGGACTGAGCCCATTTCTAGGAGATGGAAGAGGGAATTGTTTTGGGCTGGGCCCATTTCGAGGAGGAGGGGAGAGGAATTTTTTTGGAGAAATATTTAGAGATGCGAAAAGGGATTTTACGGCGGAGGGTGGGATCCAAGGAATTGAATCAGACCTTTCAATAATTGGAGGAGAAGAACGAGGAGGCGGAGAAATTTTGAACATTGGTAGGGGAGAAGGATCGTGCTGGCGGGCCTCGGGAATGATTGAGTTGACGGGCTCTTCGAGGGAGTTTAAGGGAGGGATTTTAATGATGTTTTGGGGAAATGAGCCAATTTCGGATGCCGAAGGTGATGATTGTGACCCTTCTTCTTCTGACACTAAGTAATTCAGAGGATCATCTTCCGGACCGGAATCCATGAAACCAGATCCAAGTGGTGGGAGGATGACGTCAAGGGGAGTAAGAACTTCATAAGCAAAGACTTTATGCTTTTTGTCCCCTAATTCCAGATACATCTTGCAGTTGACTTTGAATAGGCAATCAGTGATAACATGGACTTTTGCACTGCCAAAATTTGAGTAATCCACTGAAGTCACTATACCAAAAATGCATCCAATTCGGTAGAAATTTTCATAATTCCATGCCACTAGAGGAACACCATATATTTTTATCCAAGCTTCATGCCAAAGTGAGGTGGTAGACTTAGTGATGTTTCTAACCTTCATGTACCATCTTTGTAGCCATTTGCTCTCCATAATAGCAACCTTATCCTCAATTGTTTCGAAGGTGATTAGGTGGAGAATACCACCCAATGATTTTATTGTAGGACAATTGACACCTTCTGACAAAACATGATCAGGGATGACCTCAGCTGATAATGACGAGGAGGATATTCCAACCACACTTCTTCTAATCAATTGAGCCCTTGAGCATGCCAACATAGGTATCATCCATTTCCGTTGCAATTAGTTAAGCTTGAACTTTTTCTGTATCGTCTCCAAGGACTCTAGATCTCATGATCCAGGATCTATTATCCTTATCAATGATGAATTCAGGTTGGGGGTTCGTCTCTTAATACGACATTATTGGGTCTGTATAGAAGGTGAGATCATTGGGATTACAGGCAAGGGATAGTTCTTTAGATGGGGGGAGAGAGGGGAGGGTTTGTGTGGTTGCATCCTTATAACTCTGGCGATCTATGAGGGCTGAAGCTGAAGGTTTTTTAGGCGTTAGTTTGAACGTCGTTTTATGTAGGGCTGAATTAGATGGGTGGGGGTTAGGATGGAAAGATTTTAGGGGTTGGAGTTTATCTGCTTTTGCATTGAAGATTCGAATGCGGTTTTGGCCCATTCTTCGGCCATTTTCTCTCCTTATTGCAGATAACATTGATTGTGGGAATTTGAATAGAATGAAGGCATATCGGTCATGACGGTTAGGGCGAAGTTTAGAAGGGATGGTGATTTATAGGATGGGGCCATAAGGTGAGAAGATTTGACCAAGATCACTGGCTTGAGTTTTTTGGGGAAGAAGGACAATGTAGCAGGTTATGTTCTTGAGGCTAGGAAATGATTTGATATGGCAGTAGGTTTTCTTCGATTGACAACCATCCAGCCATTAGGGTGGGGCGGGGGGATATTTACTCTCTCACTTTCTCTCTCATCTCTCTTGGTAGAACAATAATGTTTATCAAATGTTATTTTATTTAAAAGTAAATGTGATAGGAGTTGGGCTCTATTCTTTTAGACTGAATTTCAGTTCAGTTTAATTTTATTCATTTCAATTTAACTTAGTTAAGTTCCATTTAGTTTAGTTCAGTTCAGCTAGTTTCCTCTTACAGTTTTATATAAGTTCAATTCAATTCAATTTAGTTCATTTAATTTTAGTTCAAAAGAACAAGGTCTTGGTGGGGTTGGCCAAATTTTACATAAAGAGATAGAAAGTTAAATAGACATAGAGTGTAGGCCAAATTACATAGACATAGAGTGTAGGCCAAATTTCATAGACATAGAGTGTAGGCCAAATTTCATGGTGATTAACCAGATAAATAAAACAACTAATTGTTGCAAATAAAACAATAAAACAATGATACTTATCTGTTGAAGCGTGAACAAGGAAAACAATTTGCCGTGATGTGGAAGACCACTGTCCTAAAAGACGATTTCGCGGTACCCCGGTGCAGTAGAAATTAGGCGATCGTCCTCCAGGATTAGCACGACTCCAAGATATGTGTGCACTCACACACCTCGGATGGAGACCAGAATATTGCCCAAAACCAGAGAGTTTTTGTGGAAGAGAAGAAGAGGAGAGTAATTTGTGTATTTAATTTCTGAAGAAAGCAGCCCTTTTAACTGGCAAGTAAAAGAGAAAAAACGGAAGGCAGCAAATAAGGGATTTGACTCCGGAAATCTTGCTAGCAACGGTTACAGAATAAATTCCGAGATTTACGCCAAAATAAATGAAGGAGTTTTAAAACGGACCGCAGACCCACAGCCCCCGCCCGCACCGCGCTCGCCACGAGCCCGAGCCCGGCCCGGCCGGCGCGCGCGTGTGTGGTGCATCCATCCATCTAGCACTCTATCAAACAAGAAGTGCTAAGGAGCTCCTACTAATAAACAAGGAGAAGCAATGATATTTTTCCAATGTGGGACAATAGCCTTTTACTTGTTTTTCCACTCCTCTCTTTGAGGTTAACTTTTAGAGTATGTTGAACTTCCAACAATCCCCACAGGGTCAACAAACGAGAAAAGAAAAGGAATGAGAATTGGCTTTGGGCAAAACAAAACAATTGCATAAGTGTCAATGTCTTGCGACTTGAATTAACACTTAGTGCTTTTAAGCTAGTATCTCTTTCCTATCAAGTGACTTGAGTCTTGAACTTAATAGGGAGGAAAAGATACATCACTTAGAGCACACAATTGAACATGTATAATATTCTGATTCTCCGCGAATAATAGTGACGCCTTATACTGGCCATACGTCCAGACCCTGGATGCTCATAGGTGCTCTAGAGAATTAGCCCATGCAATTCTCATAGGAAGCGGCCACACTTCCACACCTAAGTAGGTGAATCCATCAAGTGTGAGCTACATCACACCTCCAAACATATGGATATGGGTTCATTAAGAGCCTTGGCTCACCCTAAAGTTCAATTTGTAGCAAGCACATTACATCATAAACATCTAGGGATGGAAAAAATAAAAGTTTGTGCTTCTGAATTATTCATAATGTTCTCCTTTGAACTCGTAGTGAGTAGGAGTTCATTAGTTACAATTCATCCAATGGGCCTTAAGCCCATCCCTTCCGATGTTTCCAAAACTAGTTTTCTACACAGGCCTTTGGTGAGCGGATCCGCGATGTTCTTTCTCGATTTAACATAATCCAAGTGATATCACTCCATTTGACAACAGATCTTTGACAGCTTTATGCCTCAAACGAATGTGTCTCTTTTTCCCATTGTAGGCGTGGTTGTTTGCAACAACTATGGCGACTTGCGAATCACAAGTGGAGAGCAACGTAAGGAGCCGGCTTCCCCCACATTGGAATATCTCGCAAGCAGATTTCTCAACCATTCAGCCTCATGACCTGCCAATTCAAGAGCAATAAATTCAGATTCCATAGTAGACATAGCAGTACAAGATTGCTTGCAAGATTTCCAAGACACAGCTCCACCCCCTAGGGTGAAAACATAGCCACTGGTGGAGTTTACTTCATCATTGTCAGATACCCAGTTGGCATCACAGAAACCTTCTAGTACTCCTGGAGATTTGGAGTAGTGCAAACTCCAATCCATGGTACCTTTCAAATACCTGAGCAATCGCCTTAGAGCATCCCAATGATCTTTGTTTGGGTTATGAGTGTACCTGCTTAGTCTACTTACAGAATAAGCAATGTCAGGTCTAGTGTAATTCATAAGAAACATCACACTGCCAATGATTTTAGCATATTCAGATTGACAAACTGGATCACCTTTATTTTTCTTTAAGTGGACACTTGAATCATAAGGGGTTCTAACTGGATCGACATTAAATGAGTTAAACTTTTTCAAGAGTTTTTCAACATAATGAGATTGGCTAAGACAGATGCCATTTTGATTTCTTATAATTTTGACTCCCAAAATCACATCTGCCTCACCCATATCTTTCATTTCAAATTTGGAACTTAGAAATTTCTTTGTCTCATTTACTCGATCAAGACTAGTACCAAAAATTAGCATATCATCCACATAAAGACAAATAATCACACAACCATTTGAATCATGCTTAAAATAAACACAAGAGTCTCCTTCATTGACATGAAACCCATTTCCTGTCATAGTCTTGTCAAACTTGTCATGCCATTGTTTTGGAGCTTGCTTGAGTCCATACAATGACTTGACCAGTTTACAAACTTTGTTTTCTTGACCCGGAATTACACAACCTTCCGGTTGAACCATATAAATCTCTTCCTTCCAGATCTTCATTAAGAAAAGCAGTTTTTACATCCATTTGATGTACAATGAGATCATGTATACAAGCAAGAGCAATTAAGGTCCTAATGGTTGCAATTTTGGTGACAGGGGAGTAGGTATCAAAATAGTCAATTCCCTGTTTTTGAGTAAAATCCCTCACTACTATTCTAGCCTTATACTTGTCAATGGATCCATCAGGTTTCAATTTTTTCTTAAGGATCCATTTACAAGTAATGGGCTTGCAACCTCTAGGCAAGTCAACCAATTCCCAAGTGTTATTGTTGAGAATTGATTCTAGTTCACTGTTAATTGCCTCTTTCCAAAAAATTGCATCAATTGACCTCATGGCCTCATCATAAGTTTTGGGATCATTTTCCAAAATGAACACACTTACAAAATCATCGTCAATCAAGAGTGGTTCAGATAGAAAAGCAGTAATGAAATCAGACCCAAAACTAGTTTCCTTTCGCGCCCTTTTGCTTCTCCTTGGTTCCAAAACAGAATCATTGTTAGTTAAAGAAGAAACAACAGACAAAACAGGTGCAGTACTAGAGGATGGTAAATCATTACTACAACAAGAAGAATTCAAAGGAAAAATATTTTCAAAGAATTCTGCATCCCTCGATTCAACAATAGTACCACCTGCATAAGAATTGTTAGTACCTTTCACTAGAAAGCGATAAGCAAAGACTTTAATAAGCATAGCCAATAAAAATGGAATCAACAATCTTAGGACCTATCTTATCTCTCTTAAAACTAGGTATCCCAACTTTTGCCAAACACCCCCACACTTTCAAATATTTCAGGTTTGGCGTTCGACCTTTCCACAGTCATAAGGGGTCTTATCAAGTTTCTTATGCGGTACTCTATTTAAAACATGACAAGCGAAAAGAATAGCCTCCCCCCCACAAGTTATCGGAAGTCCGAACTAATAAGCATAGAGTTCATCATATTTTTGAGAGTTCTGTTCTTCCTTTTAGCAATACCGTTTTGTTCGGGTGTATAGGGAGCAGTTACCTCATGGACTATTCCATTCCGTTTCACGAAAGCCTTAAGAGTGTTGGGGTCATACTCACCTCCCCTATCACTCCTAAGTCTCTTGATTTTCTTGTCCAGTTGATTTTCTACCTCGGCTTTGTATTTGAGAAACATCTCTTCCGCTTCATCTTTTGATCTGAGAAGATAAATCATAGTGAAACGAGAACAGTCATCAACAAAGGTAATGTAATATCTTTTCCCACCTCTGCTCATGATTTTTAAAATCTCCCAAATCACTATGAACAAGTTCTAGTACTTCGGTTTGCCTATCTATTGATTTAAATGGTTTCTTTGCAAACTTGGCTTCAACACACACTTCACATTTTGAAAATTCGCTTTTAGAAAAACTTGGAATCAAATTCAAATGTTTAAGCCTTTTGATTGAAGCAATGTTAACATGACCCAATCTAGAATGCCATAAATCAATAGACTCGGCGATGTAGACGAAGAAGTACTAGCACTTTTATTCATAATTTCAACTTTTGCATCAAGAGTAAAAAGCCCCCCATTACAAAACCCCCTTCCCTACAAACTCCCCATTACGAGTAAGAACAAGTCTATCAGAATCAAAAGAGAGTTTGAGTCCAGCTTTCATAAGTAGACTTCCAGAAATTAAGTTCCTGCGCATTTCTGGAACATGCAAAACATTAGTAAGAGTAAGCAACTTTCCAGAAGTAAGAGTTAGAACAATCTTCCCTTTGCCTTGAACATTTGCGAATGCTTGAATTACCCATGAAGACATTTTCACCATCGACCTTACCATAACTTGTGAACATGTCTTTGTTAGTGCGATGTGCTGGTTGCCCCAAAGATCAACAATCCATTCAAAGAACATTACCGCCTAAGTTTACTTCGACACAACAAAGAACTATGTTATCATTAGCTTCAGTAAGGTTGGCGTGATTCCGCTTCTTGCTTCTACGTAACTTAGCCTTATGACCGGGTTTCCCACAATTGTTACGATTTCCCTTAAACCCGTACTTCTGAACTCCTCCTTGAGGTCTATGGAAATTGTTAGGGCCCTTATTTTTTCCAGAATTATTTGGTTCTACCAAATTTGCTTTAGATGAAACAGGAAAAACAGATTGATCACGAATCACAGATTGACCACGAATCACAGATTGACCTTTGTCCTTAAGTCGGTTCTCTTCCTCAATCTTAAGGTGACCTATCAGTTCCTCTAAAGCTCGGTCTGACTTATTGTGCATTAACTGGTTTCGAAAATTTTTCCAAGAAGGAGGCAGTTTTTCAATCAACACAATAGCAAGGGTAATATCACAAATGCACAAACCCTCGGCAGCCATAGCAAGACAAATATTCTTATAGGCATGATTTTATCAATTATAGGTTTTTCATCATCAACTTGAAAGCCTAACCACTTACTAACACAATAACGTTTTGATCCAGCATCATCAGACCCATATTTCTTTTCTAAAGCATCCCAAATAGTCTTAGCATGATTAAACAGCATGTAAATATCCAAGAAAGTATTTGACATATGATGCAAAAGAGCATACCCTTACAGTTCTATCATCCTTAGCAAACTTTGATTCAAAGGCGAGCAAATCGATTCATCAACGGGTTTAACGACATCATCAAGAACATATGCAACATCAATTTGTTCCAAATAAAAACGCATCCTAACAGCCCAACGTTTATAGTTTTTCCCATCTAGGGGTTCCATCTTAGACATATCAGGAATCATAAGTTTGGAAGCCATAAAATCGTCTTTTAGATTGTTGCAAATAAAACAATAAAACAATGATACTTATCTGTTGAAGCGTGAACAAGGAAAACAATTTGCCGTGACGTGGAAGACCACTTGTCCTAAAAGACGATTTCGTGCTACCCCTGGTGCAAGTAGAAATTAGGCGATCGTCCTCCGGGATTAGCACGACTCCAAGATATGTGTGCACTCACACACCTCGGATGGAGACCAGAATATTGCCCAAAACCAGAGAGTTTTTGTGGAAGAGAAGAAGAGGAGAGTAATTTGTGTATTTAATTTCTGAAGAAAGCAGCCCTTTTAACTGGCAAGTAAAAGAGAAAAAACGGAAGGCAACAAATAAGGGATTTGACTCCGGAAATCTTGCTAGCAACTGTTCTAAGAATAAATTCCGAGATTTACGCCAAAATAAATGAAGGAGTTTTAAAACGGACCGCAGTCCCCCCCGCGCGCCGCGCTCGCCACGAGCCCTAGCCCGGCCGGCCGCGCGCGCGCGTGTGTGTGGTGCATCCATCCATCTAGCACTCTATCAAACAAGAAGTGCTAAGGAGCTCCTACTAATAAACAAGGAGAAGCAATGATATTTTTCCAATGTGGGACAATAGCCTTTTACTTGTTTTTCCACTCCTCTCTTTGAGGTTAACTTTTAGAGTATGTTGAACTTCCAACACTAATAATAATAACATTGAACTAAAATGAATTGAGCTGAACTGAATTGAGCTGAACTGAACTGAACTAAGTCTAGAAAAATAGGGCCTAACTAAAGTCTTAGTTTTTTGGGCTGAACTGAATTAAAGTGAAATGAGTTGAATTTAAGTAAAACTATGAAAGAAATATAGGGAAAACTGAAACTATGCGGAGAAATTAAGTTAAGCGCCTCATCCAATTGCCAAATGCCAAACACCGTGGTGGTATTCTGTATTACAGATGGTATTAACAAAAGTTGAGTCAAGTTACTTCCGACTTTATACAAGGTGGGGTATTCTGACTCCAGCTGCGTTACAACTTTTTCATGCAACGTCCTCGAGCTACTCAACTCACTGTAAATTTATGAACATTTGTGTGAAAACAAGGCTGTAATTTTTTTTCAATGCTATAAATTATTAAGTATAATTCAAAACGTCACAATCGATGTAGGTCATTTTCCCCGCGCAAACAGAGCATTGACGATCTGACGGCAAATAGACCTTAGAGGTAGTCCAAACCAATACGACAAGATGACGACACGTGTAAAGTATGGTTGGACCAAAGAATGAATGATAGTGTAATGATTATTAAATAATTTGACATTCTGACCTGATATATTATGTAAGGAGATATAGCCTTTAGTCATAATAGCTCTTCAATAGTAGGTTTCTTCTCTCTCCTCATTATATATATAGATAAAATAAATATACTGTATATAAAAATGTAACGAAAATAAAAAACTAAAACTTGTGGGTCTTCTGTGATTCAATGCTGCTACTCACTGGTGATTCTCTGATTTGTAGCACTCATCCTTTTAAATTGTCCCTAGCTAAGCTACAGTCTTTATCAAAAGCTAAGGTCTTTTTCATAAATTTATCCAATTTGCTTTTGCATATTTTATACTCCTAGAAATGGGAATGTAAGCATTTAATTAGATCGCCTCAATATTTATTTTTCTCCATATTATTTAGTTTAATATGTTTTTCTGAAAAACTATTAGTGCAATTGCTCCTTTTCATAATACACATATGTAAATATGTAACTAGGCTTTGTTCTTTTGAGCTGAGGTAAAAAAAATATTATTATTATGATTTAATTGAAATAATAATAATAATAATAATAATAATAATAATAATAACAACAACAATAACAACAACACCAATAATAATAATAATAATAATAATAATAATAATAATAATTCCTCCGTCCTTGAAAGTTTTGAACACTTGTTGAGACACGTAGTTTAAGGTGACAAGTTGTATTGTGGTTATCGAATTTTATTTAATAAAAAAATTAGATATGATTAGGGGTGAGCACAACCGGATACCCGGTGGAATTTCGTAGACCCGGACCCGGAACCAGCGGGGTCCCAAAATACTGGAATTGGAATTGGAACTGGTCCAACCGGGTACTAAATTTTTGGACCCAGACTTAGAACCGCTGGGTACCGGGTTCGGAATTGGGTACCCGGTTGCCAGTTTAATAGCATACCAAAATGGGCCGATTGAGCTATAAAATTCAAAAAAAAATTAGATGGGCCTAAAGGCCTACTAACTGGGAGTCTGAGACTTGAGAGAATTAGGGTTAAAAATCTTATAACTTAAAATGATAGAAGTGGATTGGACATATGATTTGGACTTCATTATATTTGGGCCAACTAACCACCTCACATATGCCAAAAACCAATTCCACGTACGGTACCCTGGTCCCGCACTTCAGTTATACCGGTACCCACTGTGTACCGGGTCCAAAAAAACACTACCCGATCTTGGAACCGCATGCAATCGGGTCTCGTTTTTTGGATCCGTACCCAGTTGAACCGGGTCCGGTTCCGAACCTGGCGGGTCCATACTGGGTCCGGATCTGGGTACTCGAAATTTCAGCTCAGCCCTAGATATGATAGGAGTTGGTGGGGTATTTTTTATTGGAGAAGAGAAAAAAGTCAAGTAAGTTTTTATTGATAAAGGTATAGTGTGGGCCGAAGGAGTTCAAAAAAAAAAGTATTAGTGGGACTATGCCAAAAATGAAATTGTTCAAACTAATTTGGGTTAAACACAAAGGGATGGAGGGAGTAATAATTATGATAATAATAGGTATAATAATAATGATGATGATAATAATAAAGTAATAATAACAAAGCAGTAATAATACTAATAATAATAATATTAATAATGATAATACTAATAATAATAATAGAAAAAATAATAAAAATATTAGGTAGAATAACAACGACGACGACAACAACAGCGTACAACTACAACGGGTGTGGCTTTTCCCCGCTTGATTCGTCTGCAGTTTGCTTGTTTTTTGTGTTAGGGTAGCTTGTTGGTTTTGTATCTGTTATTTCGTTTTCCTTTTCAGTTTCTTTTTTCACTTCTGTAATTTGGAGTTTACTCCTCTTATGAATAAAAAAAATAACAACAAAAATAATAAATAATAATGATAACCTCTTAATAATTATATTTTAATAACAACAAAATTTATTATTCACTTGGATAGATAACATTGTTATTGGGAAAAATAAAAACCAAGAGAAAACTGGTTCATCTAGGTATTATTCCCGAGTTCCGAATCTTCTTGCACTCTGTGTTGCTCTTTTTCAGATAATTTTTACCATCTCCTAAGGTCCTTTTGCATTATAAGTTCTCATGGCAATGGTAGTGTTGGTTGTTGAACTTATGGACCAGGATTACTATTGGGTCTCCCCTTCTTGCTTAAAGGATACTTTCGCGTAATGGTTATTTATTACAAGCGTAAAGTTTTTTAAAAAAAGTAAAGTTTTAAAAAAAAGGTACGAACTGCTTGTTTCTTCATGATACTATGAACTCTATGAAAGGAAAGAAACTCAAGAATCTTCACTAATACATCTTGTTCTTTGGCTTAATTTCAAAACTTGGTTCCCTTGTGCTTGAGTTGGTGCGTGGGTTAAAGGATGGGGAGATCCTTTTTCCATACTCCAGATATAATATCCTACGGAAACCATTTTACCTCCAATGGTCCAAGCACAATCTTATCTCTCTGCCTACTTCCACTAATGCTGCCTCTCCATTGTATCCCCCTCCCTTAAATGTCGTAAAATGTAGACGCCTCAGTTATCCCATTACTTTTAAGTTCAACCATCGGACGAGTTCTTCGCAATGATCAAACAAGTTTCATATGTCTCTTCTCTTGTCATGTACCACCCATGGATGAGTTTAGTTTAGCCATTCAAATCTCGATAAACAACACCAACATCTTACATCAACATATCATGCTTGAATCCGATTCCACAAATGCAGTCAAATAGTGGTAATGAGAAAGATTGTAATACTTTAATATTGCTTTAAAAGGACTTGATGTACTACTCATACTAACAAGATGCATCTTTATCTTAGGAAGCGCATTTCCTAAGTCACTCTAAAGTTAAGCGTACTTAGCTGAGAGTAGTCTTGGAATGGGCAACCTGTTGGGAAGTTTCTCAGGATCACTAGTGGAAAAGGGTTAAGGGATCCGGTTAAAATGGGCTTAACAGATCCAGAAAGTTCCAGAGCGGATAGGGTCGAAATAGGCAAGGAAACACAACGAATCCAGCTTGCAACTGGAATAAATAATACTCAATTGATCTAGTTTGGAACTGAAAACCAGATAGTTATTGTAGTTAATTGATCTGGTTTCCACCAGCCAACCGGATCAGTTAATCCCAATTTGAATTTTAAAATAAAATTTCACATTTAGAATAGATTCTTTGATGAGTTCTTATTTTATCTGATTCCACCCCCTTTTCCCCTAGCATTTTGTGAGATTTGGGAGATCTTTTGGCTCTATTTTGCTATGATTTTACGCTTGGGTGTTGTTTTATTTTTCTGAACTTGTAATGCAGAAATCAAAACTTTGGAGGTGCTTTACGATTGATTTCATCCAGTGTACTTGAGCATAGTTGAAATGAAATCTCATCCTCCCAATACGGGTCCAAGGATGGCGAGTTCGGGAGCTGAATTTGATGGAGAAATAAACCACCTGATGACCGTCTGGTCGGGCAGATTTCGCCTCGGTAGGTGGGGTGACCTTACTTAGCCAAATTTCAAAGTTTTGGAGAAGAGTTGGAAGAAAAGTAAATACTTGCGGACCCCGCCCGACATATCTCTCCTGGTTGGGGGAGTCGAAGAAATTATTGCACGAACAAGGCATCTGAAGGCCGCCCGATCGGCCCGTGCATCGTCCGATCGGGCGAATCGAAGAATTTATTGTACCTGATGACCGGTCGGTGGGGCAGAATCCGCCCCGGCTGCCCGGCGGGTCGAAACTTATGCGGTTTAAAGTGCATGTTGGGTAGTTTGTTACTTTAATATAAATAATACTTCTCCTTTAAGTGGAGAAAACCCACGTTTTTCTCTATTATATTCAGTTGATTAGTTTTCTAAGTAATTTTTATTCTCTCAAGAACCCTAGTTTTAGTTTTTATTTATTTTCACTCCCAAGTACATTGAAGATCTTAATAGAAGTAAATAATTTTCAAGATTTGTTCTGCAATTGGTAATTTTTCACTTCTTTTATCATTCTCTTTCTACACTTCATTACTAGTTCATGATGCTTGCTTATTTAATTGTAATTATGTTTTCCCTAATTATGAGTGAGTAGTTCAATTCCTAGGGACTTAGGGATCTATGTATGCATATGAGGGATTAATTAAATGATTATTTGCTTTGTTGATTTGTTTGATTATTGATATTGAGTTATTTATATTAATCAACAAGTTTGGCCAACTTTGTTTGATTATTATTGCAATAGAGAATTGTAGACAGAGAGGTAGGAATTTTATAGGCTCTTAATAGTAGGCTTAGGGATCTATGACCATGCGAGAGCGATTTAGTGAGATTTGAGGGAGGTAATGTTCGAGAGAAATTACATGTGCCCTAGTTATATTGATTTATTGAGTTTCTTCAGTCATTCTTGATATCCTGAACTACATATATAGTGAACTAGTTCCCTAGTCATCCCCTTATGTGATATATTTGATTTGATTATTTGCAATTAGTTTAATAAACCAACTCATTTAGTTAGTTTAATATTATAGTTCAGGCATAATAATATAGCTATCTCCCTATGCATTAAATCCTAACTTCTCTGACTACCCAGTTCGTGGACCTTAGATTATTTTCGATTAGGTGATATGACTCCCGTCCGTCATTTTTCAGCAGATTCTTCACATAAATAAATCGTAAAAACTCTAGAAAAAAACAAAAAAAACATAAATTCAACGTTACTCTTTATGTTAACATGGACATATCTAATGCTAGAAAAAAGAACCCCTACAAATCAAATCCAAAGTTGAAAATAAAATAACCTAAGAAAAATCATTTACGCACTATAAAATTGAAAGTAATACCCACAATAAAATCAAAATAATAATATGAAAAATTAGTGCAAATACCATTGAATTACAAACATTCCAACTTCCAAACCGTAAACTGATGATCCAAATTACACAAAAATAATATGCATTTTAAAAATTAATATCAAATAAAATGAACTAGGTAGGTGAATCGAAAGAACTAACCTTATGATAAAAGAGAAATCAGGAAACGAGAAAATATTCACGACAAAAATTCAATAGTAAAGAACTTTCGCTGGTGAGTAGTTGAGCAAAACTCAAGCGAGTAGAGCAAAGCAGCTTACCCAGAATTGATAATCACGACTTTAACTCAATTTCCCCCAGAAAATAATCAAAATTAACAAAAATCAACAACATAGATTAAAAAATGAAAAAAATTCAGTAATTACAAAAGGAAATAAAATTAAGAACGTAACTTCTACAATCTCAGACTCTAGATCCACGAAGAAACTAAATGATTGAAACTAAAAAAAGGTCGAAACTAAGAAACGATCGAGGACACTATGTGAGGAGAAAAGAGACGTGGAAACAGAGCGACGAGAGACGTTGACGGAGCGACGAGAGGCATTGACGGAGCGACGAGAGGCGTCGATGTTGGGTGACAAGTGATGACGACTAGGCGACGAGAGATAAGAATGACGACTGGGCTAGCGTGGATGAGCGACGTCGAGGATGAGGCGAGATTTCAGGGGTGGTGGAAGCAATGGCGAAGATGGTGGTGGTTGTTGGCTTCGTTGATGGAGTTCAGAAGATGGTGGTGGTTGTTGGCTTCGTTGATGGAGTTCAGAAGATGGTGGTGGTTGTTGTTGGAGAGCGATGATGAAGATAAAAAATGGTGGTGGTTGTAGAAATCGGCAGAAATTCTTGGATGAGAGAGGGTGATAGAGGAAAAGAGGAGGAGTGAGGAAAGAGGGATAAGATTCACAAAATGTTGCGTTTTTTGGGCTAAACCTAATAAGTGGGTGGTTAACTGATCTGGTTCACTTGAAAAAAAACGAATATGTTGTTGTCAACTAATCAGGTTCAAGAGACCACCAAATCAGTTAACAATCCTCTCCATTGCGCTTAAAAACCAAGTGTCAATGGATTAGATTTTGGGAAGAATCTGATCCGTACTCTAGGATCATTTAACCTTTTTTCCACTAGTGGGTGCGCATGAGTGAGGAAAAAATGCGTCGGAAGAACTTATGTTGGTTTGTGTGCACAATCGTTGGCTCTAGATGTGCATAGGTGACAATAGACTCTACGCCGTAAGGGGTCCGGGTGTTATAAATGGTATCAGAGTAATCCTGCAACAGTATGCTAATTATGTGGATCTAAGACATTAGATTAGTCGCCTATTGGAGGAGAATTCCGATGTTATTTTACCGGCTGCAGTCGAATATGTGATTAATTTCCATATTGGGGTTACCCACAAGCTATTAGGTCGAATATATGAGGGCGTTGCTATCCTCAAGTTGGGGTGTGTAATACCCCTCATGATTGCTTTAAAAGGGATTTAGCAAGCTACTTATACCAACAAGATGCATCATCCTTCTTTTAGGAAGCTCATATCCTAAGTTACTCCAAATTTAAGTGTACTTGGTTAGGAGTAGTGTTGGGATAGGTGACCTCCTGTGATTTTTTTCAAGGTGCATGCGCATGAGTAAGGAAAACTGTATCGAAAGAACTTGTATTGGTTTGTGAGTACACTCAATTTATAAATTATATTATGAACAAAGGAAGAAGCTCCGATAATGTTGTAACAGATTCACTAGCAAAGCAAGCTCTCCACCGCAATTCATAATTTCTTGCATGGATGTAGTTCACACTTGTGATGTACGGTGCCCTCGAAGTACTGCTTCTCTAATTTTGGCCTACTGACTATGATTTCTCTCTTTTGTTAGTGGTTTATGCTTGCTATGAAATCGATCTGTAATTACTTGTCTCAAATAACAAGCTTCAATTAATGAAATTCCCAAATTATAAAAAACAACAAAATTAATAATAGAGTTGGAACTGAAATGAGCTAAGCTAAACTAAACTAAATAAAAATAAACAATACTGAATTGAATCGAACCAAAGTGTATTGAACTGAACTAAACTAAATTAAACAAAATTAAAGTGTACTGAACTGAAATTAAGCTCAAAAGAACATATGCTTAAAGATCGAACATGTTAGTTTAACATACATAAAAATAAGATATACGAAATAAAACAAAAGACTTCATTCGTTCTGTTATTATTGCAGCATCATCCCTTGGCACATTTTTTAATAAAGCTATAGGAAGAAGAGAAAAGAGGAGATAGATAAAAAGTGGCACCCATGTGGTAGGAGAGAGATAAAGAAAATGTATCACCAAATAAGAAAACGTTGCAATTAATATGAAAACTTCTAAATAAGGAATACGTTATAATTAAAAAGAACGGATGAATATTACATTATATGAAAAGTTGCTTCAAAAGGTCAAGAGGAAGAAAAAGATATTACAGATGCATATCTTTAATATCACAAAAAACTTAATTATCACAAACATAATCTCAATATCAACAATCTCACATTAAACATAATCATTGAAGAGATGAACATCAACAACTTCAATTTAATTATCACAAATAATCCAGATCTCAAGTTATCATACTTAGAACACTAAACCAATAACAACAATTCATGATTGACCAACAAAACATCTAAATTATTGAAAATTAAGCATAGTAAGGGACTAAGAAGAGTGAGAAGTTACTTCGCTAAAAGACTCGGTGTCACTAACATCACCATTGATACTGTTAACACCAACTATAGGAAGATTTGGAGTAGATACATCATCATCATCGTCACTTACATTCTCTTTAGTATTTCCAGATTTTAGAGCTTCCAAAATTAGGGTTTTTGTTGGTTTATTTTCTTCTGACTCAATATCATGATCATCAAGAATTTCAGTCTTCTCAGATCTAAAAGAGAGAATTTGACCACGAATTTTCTAGAATTAGGGATGAAACTGTGAATACCTTCACAATCCTTGCCCAGTTTACAGTATATTTTGAACAAGAGTATGTGTCACTTGGAATATCATCTTTTGATGAATGTGGAAAATCGAAACTCATCTTCAAAATTTAAAATGGATCTCAACAAGGGAGTGAACAAAAGACTTATAAAATATCTTATCGGAAAAAATCAAGAACCAAATTGATCAGAATTGTAAAAGCTTTCGTGCAAATTCCATCTAAAAATTTCAACTTCTCATAGTTTCAGATCTGGTATCAAGAAGGGAATAGATGCAACTAACATCTCCGAAGAGAAGGTTGAATTTATATAGAGAACTTACAGTAAATGAGATGAATAGATGTAGATCGGAACAATTTCCAAGTATGTGAATCGCAAATTCCTTGAATGAAACCCCAGATATGAACACTTGAAGAGAGATATTGAAACAACATTTTAGGGTTTGTGTATGAACAAAGAAGCGAAGAGAGGAAATGTCAGAGATTTAAAGGAGAAAGAAAGTAAACAACGGTTACAAAGTTGGTAAATGAGAGAATGGAAGATTAAATGAGAGAGTTAATGAGAGAGGAAATAGCGTGTAAATAGTCAAAAGATTCCACCAAATGTCATAAATACGGTACATTTCCACATGCTGAACTGAGAATAAAAGTGTAAATGAAAAATGCCAATGAGGGTATTTTAGGCAGAATATATGACTAAAAATATAACTAAACACTATATTTTGGGACACCCAAAGAGAAATGAAGCACTATTTTATGGGGCGGAAAGAGTAATAGATAAATTGCCCACAAGATAAATGTAGCATTTCCCCTAGTTTAAGAAGACTCTAAGAATAGTAATTGCGTAAAAGTTAGTAAAATTAAGTGCATTAAAATAAAAGGAGAATGCTTGGTAAACCCACTGGATAAATAATCTACTAGACACCAAACAATTAAAAAAAAAATTCTGATGCTAAATCATCAACTAATTTTAATTGTGTGTTTATAGTGAGTACCCATTCTATAAACAAAGTTTTTTCCAAAATCATATGATTCATGCACTCTAAAGTCTAAACATAGTGGTCGTGACTCGTGACTCGTGACTCGTGAGATAAGCCCTAGCTTTTACAAAGTCATGATCAGCATAATTTAGTGTCCCTACTTGACGAGTAGCAGACCAGTACTCCACAGTAGAATAGTACTCATCATAATATTGTTCCATTCAAAATTTATTAGTCAGGCTAAAATTATATAAATTTAAAATAAAACTGAGGAAACAGAGAGCAGAAATTTCATTCCACTGACTAAATTTTTTTTTTTTACGAGACTAATTAAACATTATAGTCAATTTATTGCAATAAATATAGGGTGCAAGCTGATTGAACCCCACATAGCTGGCTGGTGGCTCAAATCCTCAAACCCTATTTAAAAGCGGGAGATTAATACATCTATCCATCGGGTATTCACTGGATAGACTATCCACTATAAATAGACAATTAAAAAATAATTAACTCCGCTGAGTTGTAGTCCACAAATTATAAATGTCTATCTCTAGTGTATGTATTACCCACTGGGTAGACAAAGTTTGTTCCCATCCGGTAAGCAACCCAATAGGAATAGACAATAAAAAATTATTAATTAACCCTGCTGAGTTGGCTTCTACTAATTATTAATGTCTATATCTAGTGGGTGGATTAACTACTAGGTAGATAATTTTTTTTCCCTTTAAAAACGTGGATACAGGACCCATAATTTTACGAGGAATCATTTATTACTTAGTATTGTTATTGTTGTTATTACTTTCTCCATTTGAAAATAATGTTCTCATTTTTACTTTTCACGTTTGCCAATGCATGTTTTGTTATTGATATCTTTAATTATATATTAGTAAAATTATAAAAGTTTGATTTTCGTAATGTATTGATTGAGACGAATCAAACAAGACTCCACATGACTATGTTTTTTCTTATACACTGGAAAAATTTAGAAGATTCTCTCAACTTTTGAATAGTGCCAAGATTACAAATGGGAACATCTTATGTCAATTTAGATTAAAATTAAGGCTCCATTTGATTCAACTTATTTTGATTTATCTGAAATTATTTTATCTTATCTGAATTTATCTTATCTTATCTTATCTTACATATCTTTGTAAAGAATACAGAGAGAGTTGGAAAGTTTGTTATATTTGAAAATATGATTTACAACCTAATATATAGATAAAGCTACTGAACTAGAGATTACAACTAGATGCTAAATATAAGGAGAATAATACTGAACGTAATACAGAAGGAATATCCTATTTAGTTGTTACAACAACTTGGAGGAAGATGAGGATAAGTGATTGACTTCGTCAATCCTTATCACGCCCCTGCAAATTTGGAGGCCACGATGAAAGGCCAATTTGACTGACTAGGAGATTGTAGGTGGCGCATGGCAGCGGCTTGGTGAGAGCATCGACGAGCTGATCACGTGTTGAGATGTAGGACACACGCAATAACCCGGATTGTACATTCTCGTGAACGAAGTGATAATTAAGACCCAGTGCTTCATTTTAGAGTGAAAAACGGGATTGGCGCTTACGTAGGTAGCTCCGGCATTGTCACAATAGATGACCAGTGCATGAGGGACTTTGCACCCGAGTTCTTCTAATAAGTTACGGACCCAAAGAAGCTTAGCAGTGGTGTTAGCTACTGCTCTATATTCGGCTTCGGTGGATGAGAGGGCACGAGTGCGTTGTTTGCGTGAAGTCCATGAGATGGCATTTTTACCCAAGTACACAATGTAAGCAGTGGTAGAGATATAAATCATCTTTGTGCCCAATCCGAATCGGAATAAGCATGGAGAATGAGGGGGGGGGATCTTTTTAAAGGATTAAGCCCATGTGAGATGTTCCATGTAAGGCTCTGTTCTTTTGGACTTAATAGAACTGAATTGGACTGAACTGAACTAAATGAAAACTGTGAGAGAAAACTAACTGAACTGAAATGAATTAGTCTGAACTGAAGTGAACTGAATTGAATTAGTCTGAACGGAATTGAATTTTTATTAATTCAGACCAAAAGAACAGAGCCTAAGTAGCGAAGAAGACGCCGTAATGCTTGCATATGATCATCGGTGGGGCTTTGCATATACTGAGCAAGCTTATTTATAGCAAAAGCCACATCGGGACGAGTCAATCCCAAATATTGTAAGCTGCCAATGAGTGTACGACAGGTTGTGGGATCATCAAGGAGTTTACCATGCATAGTAAGTGGCGGGTCAGTGACCATGGGTGTGGTAACAGGCTTGGCTTCATCCATGTTGGCCTTACACAAAACATCATTGATATACTTCTTTTAACTGAGAAATAGACCTTTAGGATGTGGGAGTACCTCAACACCAAGAAAGTAGGAAAGATTGCCCAAGCCTTTGAGAGAGAACTGCGAGGCAAGTTGAGCAACAAACTTATCCAAAGCCGGAGTGTTATTGTTTCTGACAATAATATAATCAACATACATGAGCAAGTATATGATGATGCCATGGGAGGTGAAGGTGAACAATGAGGAGTCGTAGTGTTCCGAAAATCGACTTGAATGAGATGTTGTCGTAGCTCTTTATACCAAGCCCGAGGGGCTTGTTTCAAGCCATGGAGAGCTTTATTTAGTTTACACACATGATTTGGGAACTTGGGATCGGCATACCCTGGCGGTTGAATGGTGTAAACTTCATCTGTAAGAGTACCCTGCAAAAAAGCGTTATTAATATCAAGTTAGCGAAGTGACCAACTTTGACTTACTGCAAGAGAAAGCACCAAGCGAACGGTAGAGGGTTTAACTACGGGACTAAAAGTCTCACTGTAGTCAATACCATCACATTGGTTGAAGCCCCGGGCAACGTAACGTGCCTTGGTAATATTGTCGTCGGGATCTTTCTTAATGCGAAATATCCACTTACAGATTACAACATTTTGTGAAGGGGAAGAAGGGACCAAGTCCCATGTTTTATTTTTCAACAAGGTCAAGACCTCCTCATCCATGGCTTTCCTCCACAATGGGCTTTTGAGGGCCTGGGTGATGTTTTTGGGTTCGGTGTCATGGAGGGAGGGGCGAGGACAAGTGAGATTGAGTTTATTTATAGGCTTGCGGATACCGTGTCGAGTGATGTGAGCAGGAGGGGGAGGTGATGGGGAGTGTGTGGAGGAGGGGGTGTGGGTGAGAGAGGTGGGGAACTGGTAGGTATGGGTGAGGGTGAGGGTGAGGGTGCAGTGGAAGTAGAGAGGGAGGGAGATGTTGATGTAGGGGTAGGCGAGGGAGAAAGAATAGGGGAGGGCGAGGGAGTAGGAGTGCGAGTGAGCACGGGGAAGGGTGAGGGAGTAGGAGTGTGAGGGAGAGGGCTGGAGTGCATAGGAGTGCAAGTGAGAGATGGGGAGGGCGATGGAGTGGGAGTGTGGGTTGTTGAGTTGAGGGTGTGAGAGGAGGCGTTGGACGAGGGAGTAGAAGGAGAGGGAGGAGTGTGGGCTACAGGGCCGAGAGCGGTATAGGGTTGAGGAGAGGGAGCGATAGATGTGAGGTGAAGTGGGCATCATTCATCAAGCAAGGTGGGCAGGTTGTGGGGATTTTGTGAGATTTCAGAAAATGGGAATTTATTCTCAACGAAATGAACATGCCGAAAACAATAGATTTTGTTAGTTTTGATAATTAGGCAATAATAAGCACTTTGAGTTGATGAAAACACATGGGACAAATTTGGGGTTTAATTTGTGGGTGGTGTAGGGCTTGAGCCAAGGGTAGCACAAGCACCCAAAACTCCTCAATTTAATGTAGTTTGGTTCGGTGCCACAAAGAGTAAAGTAGGGGGAGGCATTTTTTAGAGTTGAAGTACGGAGACGATTTTTGGGATAGACTGGAGTGTGGCACATGCATTTGTGCAAAATTCCAATGGCATGGAGGAGTGAGTGAGAAGAGAGATAGCCGTTTCAACTATATGACGATGACGTCTTTCAGAGAGACCATTATGTTGTGGAGTATGAGGTGGAGAGGTGAGACGAGAAATGCCGTCAATGGAAAGAAAGTCTTTTAAGGCATCATATTCACCACCATTATCGGAATATAGAGTAATAAGAGGTTTTTGGAAATATTTTTCCACTAGAGCTTTGAATCTAATAAATGTAGGTTTAGTATCAGATTTGAGTTTTAGTGGATATAACCAAGTATATTTAGAAAAATAATCAATAAATATTACATAATACTTATAACCATCATGAGATAGGAGAGGGGAAGTCGATAGATCAGTATAAACATATTGTAATGGAGCATTTGAAGTAATAGACGATATATGAAAATGAAGTTGATGACTTTTTTTGCAAGCACACGCATTACAATTTAATGTAGAAATAATAGAAACATGGAGATTATTGCGAGATATAAGATGCCTAAAAACTTTTTGAGATGGATGCCCTAAGCGGTGATGCCAATCAAGAGATGCGAGAGTGGTGCTTGTGAAAACTTGTGGAGACACGGAATGGAGTTCATAAACACCAAAATTACCCCGACCCTGGAAGAGAGATGCCCCCGTTTTGAGATCCTTCACAACAAAGGTAGAAGATAAGAATTCAATAGAAGCATTATTGTCAGAACATATATAATTGACAGATGGAAACAACGTTACGAGACATGGATGACACATATAAAACATTATTTAGAGTAATTTTGTGAGATAAATAAGAGAGAGAGAGCCTATATGAGAGATGCGAAGACCTGTACCATCACCTATAATAAGTTCCTCCGTGCCATCATAAGGAGTGTGAAGAGAGAGGTTGTTGAGGTCATTAGTGACATGGTGTGAGGCGCCATTGTCAAGTAACCAAGAAGAAGAGGATGAGGTGGAAGGGGCGAGATGAGCAACATGTGCGTGAGGTTTAGAGGGGGAGGCAATGGAAGGGGGACGGGGTGGGGAAGCATTGGGAAAGCGAGAGTTGAATATAGGGCATTGGGACACAACATGACCCTGTTCTCGGCACCATTGGCATTTGCCGAAAAAGGATCGAGTGGTGGATCGGTTAGAGGGAGTGGGGGAGGGGTGGGGAAGGAGGTCAGGCTGATTTGTGCGGTGGTTGGAGTTGCCATGAGGGCGAGCTACAACAGCAAGGGCCATGGCAGGATGAGACAAAGCGGAGGTGTGTTGGTGTAAGGTTAGCTCTTTGTTGATGAGTTTCTCGTGAAGTTCTTCAAACAAGATGGGTGTGTCGCGAGCATTGACGAAGTCAATGACGAAGGTATAGGTTTCATCAAGGCCAAGAAGAACACGATCAATGAGATCCTCGTGCTCAACGGGTTTGCCAAGAGAGGCAAGTTGGTCGGCGCATGCCTTAAGAGAGTGCATTAACTCGGTTTTGGAGTTACTGCCTTTGGTGATACAGTGAAGTTGGTCTTTAAGCTGTTTAATATGACCACGGTTAGGTAAGGCATAGGTTTTGGCTAAAGTTTCCCACATAGCTTGAGAGGTTTTGGCTTGGGAGATGATAGGAACAAGAGGTTTAGAGAGAGTCCCAACCAACGCACCAAACAGGAGTTTATCCTGTCGGGTCCAATAGGCAAAGTCGGAGTTTGGAGCGGTTTCATTGTCAATGGTGGTGGTGGGAGCAGGGCACAGGTAAGAGCCGTCGACGAACTTATATAAGTCGTGATCAATAAGTATAGCCTCAACTTGAAGCTTCCATGAGAGGTACTTGGTGGAGTGAAGTTTGATAGTGTTATGGATGTTGAGAAAAGTGAAGGGGCGAGAGGATAATTGCCATTGGGAATTTGATACGATGGAGTAGGTGTTTGCCACAATGGAGGAAGACGTAAGGACGAGGTGGGCGTGGGAGAGGATCAAGATACTGATACCAGGTAAAGAATAGAGAGAGAGTTGGAAAGTTTGTTATATTTGAAAATATGATTTACAACCTAATATATAGATAAAGCTACTGAACTAGAGATTACAACTAGATGCTAAATATTAGGAGAATAATACTGAACGTAATATACAGAAGGAATATCCTATATAGTTGTTACAACAACTTGGAAGAAGATGAGGATAAGTGATTGACTTCATCAATCCTTATCAATCATATCTTAGCTTATCTTATCGAAACTTATATTCTAGTTTATTGTGTTGCCTAACATAGTTAGTTCGCTCTATTCAACTTATTTTATCTTAATTATCTGATATGATCTTTTATCTGAACTTACTTTTTATGAAATCAGTTAAAATCAGTTGAACCCTAATAAAATTTAATTATTATTGCATGCCAAGTAATAAGAAATGAGTTAAATGCTTTGAGTTAGGCACAACATCTTATCCTTATGTAAAATATTACAGGAGTCCTCACCCATGAATTTCGAGTTAATTTCTGCTCATTTGAAACTCTCCTTTGTAGTATATATTTTGCTCATTTGGATGATTTAAAATGAGCAATAAACTATAAAAAAACCTTGGGTATACTATGTTCACGGTACACCCGGGTAGGGGTGTTCACCGGTCCAGGACCGGACCGGACCGGAACCGGCTGGACCGGTGGACCTGAATCTGGAAAAATTTTGGACCTGGACCGGACCGGAAAAATTCCGGTCCGGTCCGGTCTGGACCTGAATTTTTCCGGTCCGGTCCGGTCTTGGACCTGTTGGACCGGAATCTTTATTTTTTTAAAAAAAATATTTTTAATTTGATTTAAAAATATTTATAAATTAAATATATTAAAATTTTAATAATATTAATAACAATATTTCTAAAGTTTATAAATAGAAGGTTTCTAAATTTCTAACTTTTTACTACTTTTTAAACTTTTTAACATATAAACTTTTTTTTTTTACTAAAAAATCAGAAATTCCGGTCCACCGGTCCGGACCGGAATTTTCCGGGTTTGGACCGGACCGGACCGGAAACCCGGAATCGGGATTTTTTTCGGACCGAGGACCAGACCGGAATCTTCGGTCCGGTCCGGTCCGGTCCAGATTCTGGTCCGGTCCGGTCCAGATTCCGGTCCGACCCTGGTCTTTGAACAGCCCTACACCCGGGTGTACCGTGAAATTTGCCTCCCAAATTCTTGGCTAAAATATTTTTCTTGGGTGTATATGAATGACTATGTGGAGTGAAGTAGACAGGATTGGATCGCAAGTCTTGGATACCACCTCCACAACTACAAGACTTTACCAACTAAGTTAGATGACATATACATTACGTTCTTGGCTAAAGTATACTTAAACGTTTGTATGTTAATCTTATCTATGTTAATCAGTAACCCACATCACATATTCACACCATGAATTAATAGTGTAATATGTTGCATATAACTAAACCTTCGTATTAATAAATTTCTGATAAAAAACCTAAGTAAATTTTTAAAAGTTAAATGAAGAATATTTCATATTAATGGGATAGCATATTCAGAAGTAGGATTATATTCGTCGTTGGGGCTAAAATTAATACTTTGATTTATGTGGAGGGTATATGTTTGATTATGGAAGCGCGTGGGGCTTTGTAGGGCGAGAAAGTGGACAGGTGGGGTGTGGGAAAGTATGAAATGAAACAGACAGGGGGAGAAAGAATGGAATGGAATGGAATTAATGGACAATGAAAGGAATTAATTTACTCTATCTTAGGAGTAGCATGTTTTTTTCTCTCACCTCTTTTTTGCAAAAAAAAAAAGTAATAGACTCTACTTGTGTGCTTTAGCGCCACGTGTCAAGGTGGTTATCGTCTGCATGGTAGCTCCTTTGCAATTATTGTTGTCATGATTAGTAGTTGCTACCACTTTGTTTTATCTTTTGTATCCACCATCTCATGCTTGTTTACTTTTAAATATATGTGATTTATGTACGTAAGGTGGAAATAGTTTAGTACTCCACTTGACAATTGAGTCTTGGACCTTTATAATGACAAAATTTGATTAGAGGAAATATTGATGAACCAACAGGCCGTATATAATCAATACCAAAATATACAAAAACAATTAACAACTATGAGAATTTTCAACATCTACTCCCCTTTTTTTTCTTTTTAATTGCTTTATTATGTCTTGTCAAGTTTGTCAATATTCAACGTTGATCATTAATATCTTTAGTTATTTTGCTAACCTATTGAATATCGATGCAACCAAGCTTGCTTGGTAGAGGTGGTGGGGAACTCACCTTGTGACTTTAATGTCACAACTTCGAACCCCCACTACCTATTTGTACTTGGGAATAGTGATTCCTTTATATCCCCCATACTCTCAAACGTTGATCGACCTGTGTAGCTGGGCTGACTAACTTGCGAGAGGTGTTGATCCATTAGGGTCCTTCTTCTTACCAAGGAATTCCCTGATGGGGGCCTTAAAAAATGAATATCGATGCAAATTTTTTAACAAGATTAACATTTATTTTGTGCAAAAGTAGGTTCGTTGTTGTGGACCATGTGGACATATGGTACTGAGGGGTGATAATGAGCCTGGCCTGTTCATGAACAGTTCGGGATCGGCTTGGTCAAAGCTCGGCTCGTGGTGGCTCGGCTCAGATTCATACTCGGCTCGAGACTTTAATGAGCCGAGCTGAGCTAGGCAAAGCTCGGCTCGAAAGCTCGTGAACAGGCTCGATTATACTTTTATATAGAAAAATAATATATTTATATATATACATAAATATATTAACCTAGATATTACACAATTAATAAGTTAATAGTTTAATTATCTAAAAGAAAACCTATAAATCTCAAATATTAAAAAAGGAAAAACAAATTAAACATGTAAAAACTAGGGGTGATAAAGAGTCAAGCATGTTCGTGAATAGTTCGAGCTCGGCTCGTTTAACTTTGGTCAAAGCCCGGGTTGAACAAAGTTCAGCTCGTTAAGCTTCAAACTCAGCTCGAGTTCGAATAAACTTAAACGAACACAAGCCGAGCATACCACAGTTCGGGCTCGGCTCAACCGATAAGCAGCCCCAAGCACTTCACAATCAATTTAATCTAGCAAAAGTTTTATTAAAAGATCAGATTACCCTCCATTATTTCTTAGGCACATTATCCAAGTCCAAGTACACACATCTAGCCCATCCCACTATAGCCTATAGGGTGTAATATACCTAATTATGCATGAGTGTATATGAGTTAGTCCTGCGTGGACCTGGTCCACACTAATTAATATTATTATGGACCAAAGCATCCATATGACATAGTGATCCTTTTTTTTAATATATATAGTAATATTTTAAAATCCTAAGTTGCATTAATTTATTATTTACTTAACATAGTTTTATATAGTTTTATTAAACATAGCCCTTCTTCTCAATAGTCACCAATTAGAATCTACAATTTTTTTAACATTTTATAACATAAGATCTTCTTCTCATAAATCACATGCAACAATTAGAATCTACACCTACTGTTTTTTTTTACATATATTTTTTGAAACAAACGATCTTTTTTCTCATAAATCACATGTCTTTAATATGTAGATACATTACTAAATTAGTATAATTAATGGTCCATATAAGTTTTTACTTTCTCTCTCGGGTTGAGGTGTTGGTTTTAGCATACTGAACCAGTGACTGTTGATTAGTATAGATCTTGAAAAAGTGAAAAACTATATGAAGAATTTTGGTTGAAAAATGGTAGTGTAAGTTTAGCTTCTTTGAGATCTCCTCCCCGAACAGATAGACGATATTACTTACCAATTTCACCAAAAACTTCCTCCAATTAAAAAAACATACTCTACACTTTCTGTGAGATGAACTTAAATATTTAAATATTAAACTTCGTAGATGTGGAGCTTCTTGTATTCAGCTAAACAACCAAGGAGATCTAGGTACTCGATATGAGTTGCTTATGCAAATTTGGCGCTAGGAAACGTCAGTTGGTGCCGTGTAGAATAGGGATGAATATGATATGCTATGTTTTCTTCTATTCTCACGGGTGCTCCAAAAACAAATCCAAAATTTTGAGACAAAAACGTGTCATTGTCGTACAAATTCATGCCCAAGACCTCTCATTTTCTAGTATGGAATGATCAATGCAAGACGTCAACAGTGTCAAATTCATGTCTTGTATACGTTACATCTTTATCATAATTACTCACATCTTGCTCGCTTATTAGCTTCTGCGAATAACCATCGGTGGTATAATATTCTTATGCCAGTAAGAGAATGACACATCAAATTTTATTTGAATTAGCTAATCCCTAGTATTTTTTTCCATCAACGATGTGGTGAAGTTCAATAGTGTCTACTTAGTTTTTGGGGCCTATATTGAGTCGCTTCATTAGGAATTTTGCTTGCAAACCACTATTTTTCGACTTCAAAACAAGTATGGTTATAGATTAGTGATAGAGAACAAAATTCCAAGTACTAACAACCATATTAGGCATACACAAGATAGTAGGAAATATAAATATTTAACTGTTAAAAGCAAAAAAAAAATACTCACTCCGTCCCATAATACTCTTGACACTTATCAATGCACGTAGTTTTAGATGATAAGTTGTTTGGTTATCAATTGTTATTTTATTAAAAAGTAGATGTGATAGGAGTTAGTAGTTAGTAAAAGTAGTATTATTTTATTTTAAGGAGAGAGAGTGTGGGCCATGGTTAGAGTTGGTGGGTAGTAGGAGTGGTATTATTCTATTTGGAGTAGAGAGAGTATGGGCCAATGCTTAAAAGGTAGAAGTATTAAAATAATAGTGGGTCATATCCAAAAATAAAAGTGTAAAGAGTATTCTGGGACAGATGAAAAAGAAAAGTGTAAAGAGTATTCTGGGACAGAGGGAGTAACGCAAAATATAACATTACACCCAAGAGAATATTGCCTCTATATTATTTCCTCCGTTCTTCATTAATTGCAACATTTTGACTTTTCTACTATTCACATTTTACACTTTGACTATATATGATGATCAATACACAAATATAAACATAGTCATATGATATCTTATTTAATTCGTCTGAATGTGTAGTTTTTTAATATCTCATTTGCATAATTTTTACAAATACATAACTAAAGTTATTTATGGTCAAAATTGTGCCTTGGCAAGTGTGAAAATGCAAATGTTGCAATTAAAAAAGAACGAAGGAAGTATTTTATTATGCCTACCTAATTGTGTGCATTTGCCATGCATTTCTTTGACCTTAAATATCTTTCATTACATATTAGTGAGAATTAAAATGATTGAATATCAATAAAGTACTCACTGAGTCAAATCAAACAAATTCCCACATGACTATAATTTTCTTATATATATATATTGAGTGTTTGTTTGGTTGAATGTAGGGAGTGCAAATTCCTTGAAAATTTATTTTTCCATGTAATTGTGTTTCCTAGGAATTGCTAAATGTTGTTTGGTGATTTATGGGAAATGAAAATTCCCATGGGAATTTCCACTTACCTAAGTCCCCCTAGGTAAGTAATTTCCTCCATTTTATGGGAAGTGGAACTTCCCAGGAATTTCTATTTCCCCGGAATTTGTCAACCAAACAACACCAAAAAATTCCAATTCCTAGGAATTCTATCTTCCTATGTTAAACAATGTCAACGAAACAACACCTGAGAATAATTTAGAAGATTCTCGATCTCTAATGTGAATAGTGTCAAGATTGCAAGTGAGTATAATAAAAGAATATAGAGGGTGTACTAATACTTTATGGAAAATGAAATATGTATCCCTATTATGACATTTATGACCTATATATATAAGCTAAAAGTAAAAATATTAATAAATAATTAACATTAATAACACTGATCGACCGATGTTTTGGTCATAATTTCCTTAACTAATACTATCATTTTAGGAAATGTGTATAATGCTTGTTTTTTGTATTTTTATTTTAGAAAAACTTTCAAGAAACTGCCAAAAAAATAGAAGTACACTTTTCAAAAGGATTTTTTTAGAATTCTTTAAAGTCAAAATATATCATTAATTGATCAGAAGTTTAGAATGGAGGACAAGTATTTCCAGTTTGGCCGTGTTAACTTTTGCTTGACGTGGTATAAACTCCAAGAATTAATTAATTTTGTGCATTTGGGAGAAGTAATTTCATAAGAAGATCCGAGAATGGAATAATAATTAGTGAAGTTTATTAATGTGGTTGAATTATGTATGATTGACGAGAGATGGTGACATTGAAAAGGGTAATGAAGAATTAATTTATGAAGTCGGACCACATACAGCTGCTGCCTTGGAACAGTACATGAAAATCCTGCATTTCTTCCCTTTTATTTCCTGTGATCTCTATTTGCATTATTTGGCCCCGAGACAATTTCCACTATTTGTGTACTCTTCAGAAAGAAACGGTTGACCAGAAAACAAGAGAATTTTGGGGTGGAATATTTCATTCTACAAATATTTTCCAAACGCGATCTCAATCTGTTGCTCTTTTTTTTTCCTCCTCTTCTTCCAATAATTTCAGGATTTTAAAATTTACCGCTCCAATGAAATGTACTAATACGATATATTTTTGGGTTGTCTCATGGAATTTACCAACATAATCCCTCTATTTTTTTAATTGCTATATTGTGTTTTGCTGCAATGTCACTTTCAAGTTTGATAGATCATAAAATATTTTTATTTAAAATTGTTTTCATGTATTTTCAATTTGCAAATGAGTGTAAAATCATCTTCCCTAAGAGTAAAATTGCTCTCCCAACGATGGAAAACTATTTTCCCTTCAAATTTAAGGGAAAATTATTTTCCTTCCTTTTCCTTATCTCTCTTGCACACTCTTCTCACTACCTCCTTACTTTCTCATTTATTTTCCTTTCGTTTAATCATTTTTCTTACGGTTATTTCACCAATACCCCCACTTTTTTCAAAATTCATCAGATACCCCTGACCTTTAAAAAAATTCACCAGAGATACTCCTGACTTTTAAAAAAATTCACAAAATACCCTTAATGGCTAACGGTGGTTAACTACGTTAGTCATTAGCGTTAATTAACCCTAAAAACCCTAATTAACTCTAAAAAACTTTAATCAACTCTAAAACCCTAACTAACCCAAAGTAACCCTAACCCTAACCCACACTCTCTCCCCTAACCCACCAACCCCCAACACCACCCCCCAACAACCCCACCAATTCCCCTCCCTCTCCCATGCAGCTCCTCCCCCCACGCAGCTCCCCCCTCCCCCCCCACGAGCCCCTCCTCCCCCTCCTCCGCAGCTGGCCACGCAACCATCGCACCCACCAACACTAACCTCCTCCTCCCCCCCCCAGCCAGCCCACCGAACGCCGTGTCCAAAGATTCGCGTACCATCATCACCCGTCGCCGGCGTCGGTGTCCAAAGATCCGCACACCTCCCTCTTTTCTCCGTGCCTTCTCCTCTTCTTTGCGTACGCTAACACACCCGAGATCCAAAAAATCAACACCCACATAACAAAAACAAAACCCGGATGAAGAAGATGAAGTTAAAAAATCAAATCGGGATTCACGATTTTGCGGTGGGGGAGGGCGGGGGAGCGACCGAGGGAGGGGGACTCGGATGTAGTGCATAAACTCGTCGGGCAGAAACCGTGGGATCTAGTGAAGAAGTTCGTCGGGCGAAACTCGGTGGATCTAGTGACGAAGGGGAGGCGCGGCCGCACGGGGGGAGGGGGAGGGGGCGGGGGGGATTCGTGGGAGGGGGGGGGAGGGGGGTGGAGGCTTCGTGGGAGGGGGGAGGGAGGGGGAGGGGTTGTTGGGGGGTTGATGGGGGGGGGGGGGGGCATGGTGGGTTAGGGGAGAGAAAGGGGGTTAGGGTTAGGGTTAGTTAGGTTTTTTAGGGTTAGTTAGGTTTTTTAGGGTTACTTGGGATTAGTTAGGTTTTTTAGGGTTACTTAGGATTAAAGTTATATATTTGCTATGGAACTGCACCCGACAAGTTTCCCCAAAGCTAATACTTCCTCCATTTTATTTTAAATGAAATGTAGGGCCTTGGCACGATTATTTAGGAGAGGAGAGAGATCGATAGAAAGAAAAAGAGGAATCCATGTGATAGGGAGAGAGATAGAGAGAAGTGAATACCAAATAAAGTAACGTTTTGTTTATTTTGAAACGACCTAAATTATATAACTAGTAGAAAAATGCAAATTTGCGTCAGTCTATGTGCGTCGGACGCTAGAAGCACTGACGCAAATAGCCTATTTGCGTCGCACATTAAAGAACGTGCGACGCACAAAATGACAACAGATGAATGGTAGGGTCAATTGCGTCGCACGGGGTTGAGAACACGACGCAGATGACAAACATGATTTGCGTCAAACACAGCTATTGTGCGACGCAGATGGTGGGATCCCATGATTTGCGTCGCATGCTTGGGGGATGCGACACAAATAGTTTTCGTCTAAACTCTAAAGGTTGATGACTAAGTCATGTGCGTCGGATGGCCATGACACGCGACGCAGATGGTCATTAACTTATGTGCGTCGCACCTCCACCACACGTGACGTAGATATCCATGACTTTTTAAAACCTCACTCCCCGCATTTCCCCAAACCCTAACTTCATTTCCACCTCATGCATTACCAATCGCCGCTCTCCCACCTCTTCTCTCTCACTCACTCAAACAACAATCAAACAAGGAAAAATTCATCATCAAATGAAACCCTCATCACTTAAAACATCATGACCACAAAATATCTTCAAAAATTAACAAAAACCCAAATCAGAAAACACCACAAAATCCTCAAAAAACACAAATTCTGGCAAATTAAAACAACAAAAATTGAATTTCGCCATAGTTAGAAGCAGTAGATTTCCTCTTTTTCGCCATAGGGAGAATGAGTCATAGTTAGAACTTAGAAGTAGTAGATTTCCTCTTTTTCGCCATTTTTTTTTCTGGGTATTTTCTCTCTCCTCTGAATTTCGAATCTCAAAGAGGATCTCCGCATCTTCATGCATTCGCGGTGTTCACGGTTTTCGGATCTCGCCTTACATGTATTCGTCGGTGAAATCCTCGAACTCTGATTCTCCATAACCAGAAAAAAGCTTCGAGTAATTCATTGCCGAAGAAACCTCGTAATCGTCGTAATCGTTTCAGGTCAGAGATCTCCTTTTCTCTGTGTTTAATTTTAGTTCTTCGTTTTTTGTGTGTTTTTTTTAAATTTTTTTTGGTGGAATTTTGCGACAAAAGTTGTGTTTATGCGGTGCGATTTTAGCTTGAATTTGCTGCAATTGTGCGTAGATCTTGTAATTGAGCAATTTTTTTGTTTGATAATGCGCTTTAATTTTGTATTTTAATTTTTTAGTTGTCTTCTTTTCTGCTTCAACATGTTCGACGAAATGCGTCAATGAAGGAAAGCAAGGAAGAAGAATTCTACCATCTGAATTTCGTGTAGTAGCAAAGAAAAACGAGGTAGCGATGTCGAAGAAGGAATCACCCGTGTTCTGTATTTCTGTAATTTAATCTGTAATTTCTATATTTTTTTTGTAATTTGTGTTTGTAAAAAACACCACTTCTACTCAATGTAAAAACACCACTTCTAGTTCTTCCTACTGTTTTTTTTGTAATTTGTGTTTAATTTTTTTGTTGAAATTTCAATTGATTTTCTGTAATTTATGGCTCATGAAATTAATTTTTTTTTAAAAAGTAGCCATTTGCGTCGGATGAGGCCTTATGTCCGACGCAAATCACTGTTTTAGTGTAAAATAAAGCCACAGGTTTGGTCAGCATGCTGGCATGTCTTGGCAGCACTCATCTGCGTCGCATGTTAGCAATGTGCGACGCAGATGAGTGCTGGGATGCTGTGGCTTGCGCCTTCCCATCTGCGTCGCATGGTAGGTAGGGTCCGACACAGATAGCTAATCAACTGCGTCGCATCGTTGTCCGACGCATATCCTGTATCCTAATCTGCGTCGAGACCTGTGCCGTGGGACCCATGTTCGACGCAAATGGGCACCTCGCATCCGACGCAAATCGTCGATTCTGTACTAGTATGCTAAATGTTTCATTTATTTTAGAAAGGAGGAAGTATATATATTTTAAATGGCGAAAAGCCAAGTTTTAGAAGTTAAATGTCTTCATTTTCTTATGGTTACCTTTTTGTTTGTTGTGTTCCTACCTAGGTGGAATCTAATTAATGAAACTTTCACTTAAAGTTTGCTAGTCAGTGTGAGATTTGAAAGTTCTTTCTTGAGGGACTGTAATAGTAAAATTTTAAGGATACATAGAAATTCTAAGGATATATATATATATATATATATATATATATATATATATATATATATATATATATATATATACGCGTTATAACATACTTACATGAGAAATGAGAATAAATTTTACGCGTTATAACTCTTATGAATAAGTGATGTTTCTCTAATGAAAAAGTGATGTAACTCCAAAAAAAAAAGAATATTAGAAAAAAAAATTCAAATTTTTTTTTTTGGGCTCAAATTTTTTTAGGGGTGGTATGACTCTAATGAACAAGTGTTGTAACTCTAATCCAATCGTGTGGTTGAGATTTATTCTCATTTCTCATTTAAGGAAAGATTCTCATGTGATCCTTGCCTTATATATATATATATATATATATATATATATATATACTTTAGACAACAAACTATGAACACCCCTAAACAACAAACTCTCATTAATCGATTATATTCCTTAATTAAAAAAACCAAAAAAAAGAACGACATTAACCATCTTGAACAACTAAAATTTAATGCAAGATATAAATTAATGCCGGGGCATCGCCCGGGCCAACAACTAGTTAATTCTACAAATCTTCCTGGTAATGGTAGGAAAAAAACTATAGTATGTTATCTTCGGCATAAAACAACCGAAGCGAACCGAATCGAATTGAACCGAATCGAACGAATCGAACCGAATTAAATTATAACTAATTAATAGTAATGATTATCATATAGAACCGAACCGAACGCGAACGGTTGAACCGAATCGAAACGAACCGGGCAAGTGACCGAAAATAAGGTTTGGAATGCACCCTATTTGTCAAAATAATAGCAAAAAAGTTTTGTTGCAGTTAATTGAATCACAACATTAATAGTAATAATTACCCAAAAAAAAACAATATTAATGATAACTATAATAAATGGGTGTAAATGTAAAGTAGAGGGTACGAGTCCTTTTTTAGTTTTAGAAATCAGAAATTAATTAATGAAAAATTACAGTTTTCTTAATATGGTGCAACAATGGTCTGTTAGAGCTGATATTGGGGAAAGTAAGATAAAGAAGTTGCCTTCTGTCCGGTGCTAAATTGGCACTTTGGATATTATACAAAGCATATATACTTCTACACCTGCATTTTCCTTTTGTACTCTCTCAAACTTTAATTCTTAAAACATACCCTTCTTTGTGGACCAAAACGAGTATCCTAAGCTCCAACTTTTTTTTACTCCTTTTCATATATAGTTAACTTTTTTTTGGGGTTGGAAGGTGGGTGTGGGGATACAACTCTTAATTACTTCGGAGCTCTAGCAGGAAAGCAAAACCTTTAGTTTGATTATAAAGTTTACCATATTTATGTTATTCTTTTTGTAAGGATTTATGTAATTTTTGGGAGATCGACTAGGGTCCGTTTGATTCAACTTATTTTATCTTATCTTATTTTATCTTATCTTATCTTATAAGATAGTTTATTGTGTGTGTCTAACATCTTATTTTATCTTATCTTATCTTATCTTATATAAGTTAAAATAAGTTAAACATTCATCCATCACTTCATTTTACTAGCCGGATATGTTTGGAAAACCAAGTATAACTTACTTTTGTTAGGAAAAAGTGACAGTTGTCTCTGAACATTTCAATATATATAAATAAACTTGTCCTTAAAGGTTGATTTCGCAAATTGGTACTATACGTGTCCTTTTTCTTTTCTTACATTTTCTCAAAAGCATATTTTAATGATTTTCGGTTTGTATTTGTGAGTTACTTGATAGTTGATACACCAGAAGTTCATGTTGAAATATACTAACTACTATATGAGGTTGATCTTATTTAAATTACCATTTCTTGAAACTTCCATGTTTCTTTGTGAAATTGAAAAAGGAAAACCATGTGCTGAAAGCTGGGCTGTTCAGCAGAATTAAATGGACAGCCATTTTAGCAACTTTGATTTGTGTGTTCTAGTTACATGATATTCACTTAGATATGACATAACGTGCATATAAAGCAGTGTATATCTTCATCCGTTCAAAATAGATGACACGGTTTAACTTTTGCATTATTCACACACTCTCCTCTCGATCGTATTTTGTAATTTTTACGTGCGAAAAAATATAGTCGTAACGATCGTGTTAGATTCGTCCCGATATATACTTTCGTAATATCAACTTTTTATAAGTTTTACATGTAGGGAATTAGAGATATTGATCATTAAAGTTATACATTGGCAAGCATGCCCGGAGAAGTGTGTCAACTATTTTGAAACAGAGGAAGTATAAAGTAACTTATGAGGACTTGGTGTCTACATAAAGTTACAAAAATACCCTAAAAAACACAGACTGAACTTTATCAACTTTTTCTTAGAAAAAGAAAAGAAAAACACTACCCTAATTCTCGCTACACTATCTCTAACTTTGTTCCTCTTCTACTATCATGAACTATTATACAAACTCAACTTTATCATTTAATAAAAGAGAGAACAAAGACAACCAACACTCTTATTAGTTATTTTAAGTATTATGTCACATATTTGTTTAGAAAAACTTTTTTAATAATTTTTCTTACATGTTATGTAAGGTTATTAGATGTCATGCAACACAACATAGCTTTATTTTTATTTTCGCAAGCATCGCGTTAGGAAATAGTTCAAGATCACAAGTGTAACAAGCACTTGAAATGGCAATTGCGTGTAGGAGAAGAAGGGTTGTAGTAGATATATTACGAGAAATAATACACTAAATATATTTGTAGAGCATATACCAGTATATATTATTTCCTAATATGTCCCACGACCTCATTTTTGTAACCTTGCTTTTAAATTGGTTTACAATTCTTGTATGTACAAAAGAAAAGGTCAAGCCAACTAGTCTACAGTGAAATGTTCAACTAACAAATCGGCAAGTCCTCAAAATTAGTCACCTTGTAAATCAACGTTTTCTCAAAACCGGGTGTGTTTTAGTACTGCATGACTTTCAATTTTTATGGAAAATTACCTTGTTTCCAGTCTGAAACTTTTTTCTACATTCAATTCATGAAATGTAACTTTTATCTCGAAAAAAAGTCAACCAAAATCAGTAAAGTAAAAAATTGTAGTTGTTTTTTTATATAACAAAAGGACTTTCAAATGTATGAAAGGTGTTAGATTTACTTTTAAAAGGAAAAATAAAAACAAAAAAAGAAGGAAGGGTGCTCAAATTTCCAGGAATAGCTTGCTGTAGAGTAATAAGAGTAATACAGTGTTTGGCATTAATGCACTTTAATTAGATGCAATGAAAAGTCAGCTTATTGTTACTTTTAAGTTTGATTAACATGTTTTAGCTTGAAGTTAGTAGTTGTCCATTTTTCAACTGCCAGTTAAATTACTTGCGACAAAAGAGTCTGATTAAATCTTAGATTGCCATTAATACTTGGGGTTGTTTCCCCAGCTTGCACTCAATTAAGGGAACGAGAATATTGGTAATGTCCGGATACTAATTTAAAGCCTACCGCTAATTCCTAATAGTAAGTTCATGTTAGAAGACTTCACCGTGACTCAAGCCTTAGATTCTTTGATTTTTTTTTTGTGATTCTAATATTTTTTATATTGTGACTCTAAGAGAGAAGTATTGTAACTCTAAGTGAAAATTATTGCGACTTTAACTTATAATTCTGACTTCTCAACTAAGACCCCTTATCACGGCCTCCGTATTTTTTATCTTTCCTACTTAAATATCTTTAAACTCTAAGTGTACGTTTGCCAATGCACTTCTTTAAACTTAAATATCTTTCACTACATATTAATAATAAATATAACAATTGAATATTAATAAAATACTCATTTAGATGAATCAAACAAGATCCCACATGACTATATTTTTACTTATATTTTGAGGAAAATTTAGAATATTATCTCTATTGTGAATAGTGTTAAGATTCCAAATGAGAAAGATAAAAAAAAAAAAAATATACAAAGGGAGTATGTCATTGCTCTTTGGCTTCTCTATACATAAGAAAGACAAAATTTAATATGCATTCCCTAGCTATAATCTTTTGTTGACTAAATACACCCTTGTTATCTTGAAGTTAGAGAACATACATACAATGTAGAAAATGCCACAGAACTAGGATGCACAAAGTCAAAGCTATTGCAGTGCCCTTACATAGCCTCAGCATACTGCATATATACCCTTGAAGACTCAATTAATAATAATAATATTTATACGATATATATATATAATAGTAGTAGATTGCTCTAACCCTACTAATTATAAAATCGCTTCAAAACAATTTCATTTATTAGTAATGTTGATTTTTTTAACGTATTTATAAATAAACTTAATTCAAGTGATTCATCCTAAAAAAATGATGAGAAAGTTTTGAACAATGATGAATTACTCTAGAATTATAATATACCTATATTTCCAATTGGCCATAATTGCCATGAAATAAACTCCAACGTACCACAATATTGATGAGAATTACTACATACATAATTAAGGCTAGAGTTGATTACTGATGAAGCAAAAATTTCATCACAAAGTTAGTCGAGCATATAAAGAGAGAATAAAATTCTCACTTTTTCTTTTGATGTACTAAAATATATATTATGTTCTTTATGTTTAGTACCTTTTTCATATCCACTTTTCATATTTTCCCTTTGTTGAGAAAGTGTAGAGCATGTGACATTGCTAAGGAATGAACATAAAGCCCTAAAAAACCAAATAAATATAAAAATTCAATAACTCTTCTTTGTCAATATGAAAATTTCTTTCATTTTTCTCAATCAAAATGTAAAAAGGGATCCATTACAATTACCAAGGATCACTTCATACCTTTTAAGATAAGTAGTAGTAATAGGTAAAGTCTCTCTCTCTCTCTTTTCTTTCTCTCTCTAATTCTCACGTAATCCAAAACATACAAAATCAATTAGCATAATCATATTTACGTAGGGAATATAATATATTAGATTTGGATCTTAGGACATGCTTTCTTTCTTTTTTTTCTTTGAAGCTCCCCAAATTACATACTATTATATCCTTTCCCTTCCTTTCCTTCAATTCCTTCTCCATTTGTTGCTTTCTGTCTTTTTTGTCTCCTTTTTTCTCTTTCTCGCTCTCCTTTATTTTTTGCCCTTTCCCTTTTCTCCCTTTCTTTTTCTGGCTCTGAATTTTCAACCAGAGGGTACCTGATTCTCATTCATCCAGTTAAAATCCGGTAGACTATAATCATTCCTAAATGAGTAGCAGTAATTTTTTTTACTCTTACTCTTACCATCATCATCATCATCATCATCATCATCATCATCATCATCTTCTTCTTCTTCTCTTCTTCCGAAAAATAAAAAAAAAAGCTAAAAATCAACTAATTAAGTTATTGTGGTCTCCCCAAGGTAAACTCCAGATTTGGCTTTGCTGGGCTTGTTTGTTGATCTCCTGATAAGTTTGATGAGCTCACTTCTGATAATCTCTCATAGCTTAAGCACTTTGGATCTAGTTCCTTCTGCAGTCAAAATACATATATATATAAGTAAAAAATAATACAAAATGCTTAGTAATTAAAGGTAAATGGTAAACATTTAAGTACACTGAATGAAGCGTAATTTATTCATGAATTATCTTAACTTACGTACCATTTTCGATATTTCTATATACATTGGATCTTAACGCTCTAGGGTTGTACAATATACATTAAGCTAGATGTAATAACATCGAACAAATTCTTCAAAAGTAGTAAAACTATTTTATTTGTTCATTTTATATTAGTTTTAATGTAGGAACTTTGTTAATTATATGAATTCTTTATTTGAGCATTAGAACTCATATTAGACTTAACTATCCTGAGATGATTAATATGTAGTAGCACTTAAGAGGTTTACAAAGATGTATATTCCTTGTAGAATACAAGGACATATATTTCAATCGGAGAACTTTTACAAACATAATAATATAATACATGCAGCAACTATATACTCAAAATGCTCCAAGGTGGGGATCTCCTTCAATAGGGTGTGCTTGTGCACTATTAAAACTTATCCCACTTTGTGGGAGAATACCTTGTTGTGAGTTGAGGCCTCCTACCTTGTGATTTATTTAATGAAATGAATTTACAAATTATCAAAAAAAAAACTATATACTCAAAATGAGTACAAGATGTCCATAAGGGTCACATTACAAAATATTACATGGAACGTTTTGGAGCTAAAGATGATATTAGATTATATGATCTAAAGGTAATAAATACTCCTTGTAGCCTTAGCAAAGGCAACTTGACAAGAAACTAAATTTTAGAAAATCATGAACATACCACATTGATTACACTTTCACCAGTTCAAAAAAGGTTGAGTAATATCGTTGACAATAGAATATAACTATGTGCTTTGAATACAAAGTATACGTAAATATAATCCTACATTGATCTTTTTCATGAATTTGAGTATAAATTACGGTTATATATCTTATATATACTCTAAATACTGAGCAATATATAGTTATTGGACTGTTGAGTCTAAATAATTATACTCTTGGATCATATAGCCGAACCCTCCTTTGGGACAAGAGCTTCAACATTGTTGTGTTGTTGAGTATAAATACTTGTGGCGATTTATCCCTTTTGTTTCCACTCGAATCCATAATGTGACTTTAGGTATTAGAGTGCATTAAATTGTTCAACTTCAAAACTTTGGACCTAACAATTAGACGCATCGGAAAAAGAAAAAAATACCCATTTTCGAAAATAATCACAAGGGGTAAGCTCCTAATTCGTAACTCACTCAAGTCAAGATATAATTTGGTGTATAAAAAAGCATATCTTGCTGAATAAACTTCTATAGAATCTACTGTTACACTCAAATAATTTGGATGTTAGATTGAGTATTTGATTAAGACGTCTTATTCTATTGTTTTAAACCCAATTAATTGCTAGGGAAATAAACTATCTTATTCACATAAAAAGAAGTAAAAGAAGGAATTTATAGAAAGAAGATTGAGGATGTCGATGATGAGTTCACAAGTTCAGTACCATATAAGATGTGGTTGGAGACTTAGCTTGGGGATGAGAATCCAAGGACATTGGGCTCAGAGAATAAAAGAATAGATGTTAAGAAAAGGAAAAAGAAATAAAAGAAAGATGTTTTACATGTAGAAAGCCTTCTACAATTTTAGTGTCTCATGTGCACTACCTTAGCTATAAAGCTTTACTTCAAAGTTGATAATTTTTCAAATAATATATTATTATTCTCCTACGAAATCTTCCTCGTTAGTTGCTAGACAACTTTATATTATGCCATACAATTTCCCTACATCATCCTTTAATGTTATACTATCACCATTTCATAGATTAATTATGAAATATTGAAAATTTATATTGATAGATTACTTATTTACAGTGTATAATTAAACTCTTATATTATTTTGGGTTCATGATCATGCCATTGTAGTCAGAAAGATACTATAATAATGAAGTAACGTAAACGGGGATATGAGCTAATCTTATCGAAAAAGAGTATAAGAAAACACAATAATTGTAATTTTCTTTGAATAATCACTAATTTAGAACTCTTTTTGTTGTCCAAAGTTTAGACCTTTAGCTTTTTACACTAAATATTATTTTGGAAGGAAAGTAATTAATTGATTATAATACCCCTTTGACCAAATATATAGAACTTTTGTCATATCTCTTTTTCTTTGCTTTTATTTTCCTTTCTTTCTCTTTGATGCTCTTTTAATTTTGGGCTTTTGCACAGAGCTTTTTTTTGGTCACGAGAAGCCATGTTTCCCTTGGGAAGTAAAATGACAAAATTGTCCCCTGTGAGGAGCAAATGACACTGGACACTCCCTTGTACAGCTTTGAAAGGCTTTTGTCCTTTTTGTAAAATTCTCTTTTATTTCTACTTTGCAGCAGTGACTTTTATGAGATAAATAAGAAAGAAAGATAGATAGGGAGAGGGGGAAAAATGTAAATATATAACACCCTTTTTTTCCTTTTACTTTTGCTTTCTTTTTATGGTTAACTTCCTTTTCTTTTCATGCACATTCTCTCAATATTCCCCACAGGAATAATATGTTTAGTATAGTATGTTATGTTTGATAGTGGGAACTAACTTTCAAACTCACTGTGGGTATCTGAAAGAAAAGTCAAAAATCTTATTTTTTTTTATTTTTACTATCTCATTCGAAATTTAGTTATTACATTACCAGTTCAAGTTGCATTATTAACTAACGTGACTATTAATTATGGACAGGGGAAGTATATTACTACCTCCGTTTCATATTAATAGTTACACTTTCACTTTCGACACTATTCACAAATTTTCCTTTCGACTATCATTTGTGAATTATGGTTAAAAAAATATAGTCGCGGAAGTGCCTTGTTTGATTCGACTCCGATATGTAGTTTTAGAATATCGACTTTTTATATTTTTTACAAATACAAAATTAGAGATATAAAGGCTCAAAGTAGTGCATCGGCATGCGTGAAAAGTGTAAATGTGTAGATTAATATGAAACGGAGGTAGTATTTAATACTCCCTCCGTCCCATAATATAAGTCCCCTTTCCTTTTAAAGTGTCCCAAAATATAAGTCCTATTTCTATTTTCAATCAATAATTATGTCCAAAATACCCTCATGAAAATAATTTACTTCCCAAAAAGTCCTTATAATTTCAGCTTCCAATGCACCATTATTAATAATAAAATGGAATCTTTTACCCCATTGAACTCATCTACACATTAAACCATGCAACATTAATGTTCAGTTGTTATTTTTTGTTAAAAAGAAAAAAACAATATAGGTGTTTCCCAATAAAAATGAATCTTTTTATTCAAATAAAACAAGATTCTACTTTACCTTAATTCCCGTAAAATCGGAATCGGGACTTATATTATGGGACGGAGGGAGTATCGATTTAAAACATTTAAGTACCTCAAGAGAAGATTGGCATTGCATGTTGTTTCCTCCAGAATCCTTTGGCTTGCTATGCAACCAAGCTTCCCTGCTACAAAAGTTTCAAACCCAGAAGAGAAAAAGGAATATTTCCATCAGTGGAAACTGAGAGATGAAAGAAACCCAAAAAAACCCATTCTTTCACACAAATAGTTTTTGTACAAAACACTTAGTTATGAAGATAGTATTAGTGTTTGATGATCAGAATGAAATAACTGTTAGTATTGGAACTTCCTTTATATATTTCTTAGGAATTATATATATATTTGGGTCCATCATGGAATATTTTCAGTTCTTTTTGTTCTTACATTAGAACTTCTTCATTTCATTTTTCCCTCTAATGCGGGCTCCATGTAGAGTAAAAAATTTATTATAAAAAAAGAACCTTATATTTGAGCCCACAAAATCACAAGGAAAGAGATATCTTCCAATATTCTTGTTGTACATATATACATGTTGGAAGAATCATTTGTCAAGTTTAGATTCTTTTGTTATTAATTTACATAATGCATAAATTTTCTTTTTAACTTCCATTTGAAAACACTGAAGTCCACAACCTGAGTGTTTAGAGGTACTTAGTCAATCAAGGAAACCAATATAAAAAAGTACACTATATTCTTAATCATACTATTATATTTCATACTTATTTATTCTCTCTAGAACTCTTCATGCATGTATTTGTATGCAAGTCTGCATGAAAACTTAGCAATCTAGGGAAAAAGGGAAGGGGGGAGACTAAAAGTCATATAGATCATGCAAGAGATTAGAAGGAAACACCTTCTAATTTCCTAATCAAACTTTTTCTTTCCTCTTTTCAAAAAGGTTTTTGCAACTAATACAAACTCATATTTCATTTCACTTTTTTCCTCTGTAAATTCTAGGTAACAGTGCATATATTCAATCTTCCCGGACTGCCGCTTAAGCAAGAGTCATCATATCGGTGTATCATGTATGTTGTATGAATTTTTCTTAGTACAATCATTAAAGACAAACTTCATCTTGATATATACTTGATGTTCTTCACTAATCTTTTACCATGATGAGCTATCCACATACATACACACATCAAAAGATATACAGTATTGATCAACTATATATCCAACTCATAGTGTCCTTAATATCATAGTACAAGCTCAACCTTTTTAATAGTATTGTACTATTTCGCAATCATTTAACTTGTTATACAGTATAGTTCTTCGTTTAGCAAGACTTTTTAGACGTATATATACTTTAAAGGCATTAGGAAACAACTCATTCTAAGGAAAGGTGATTTCGAACATGAAAAAGAAGGAATATATGAATATACTTGTAACATGAAAATAAAGAAGATTTAGAGATAGTTAACCTTGAAGAATTGCTCCAAAGTCCATGAGAAGAATAGTCCTTATCTTGGTGCATATTTGGCGATGTTTTTCCAAGAGTTGGACGCTCTGAACTTCTTGTGCTTTGTATATTCCCAAACATGTCATCCGAAGTATCGCCCGAAGACCCATTTTCATATGCTTCCCCTTGCCCTGCACCATATTAATAAATTTTCATAAAAATTAATTTTACTTAATCATTGTACATACTTCGTATATCAAGTAGTAGTAGTAGTAGTATAGTTTATAAATTCCACCCCCTAAAAAAAAAGAGAGACTATCATATAAGAATACCTGAAGAAGCTGCTGCTCTATCAGTTGTCTTCACTGTTCTATACATCTGAAGAAGCCATAACAAAATCCCAAATTAATTAAAAAGTCAAAAGAAAAAAAGAAAAAAGAAAATGTGACTTAAATTTCTTTTATCTTAATTTTGGGAATGAAATAGAGAGACATGAATAGTAATACTCACGTAAGCTGCAAGTACGGGAGGAAAGGGAGGGTGCAGGGATTAGATGTATGGAAAAGCGTGTAGGAGATAAAATTAACCATGGTTAAAAAAGAAAGCAAAGAGGGGTTAAATAAATGAATGAATAATAATATTAATAAGAGAGAAACATGATATCATTGAGAAATGATGGTGTTCCTGTACTTGCTCTCTATTATTCCATAAATTTTCTTCGCCCATCTCAAGGAAGAGAGAGAGAGAGAGTAGCATTTTCCCGAGAAAAATGAAGAAATAAGAAAAAAAAGAAAACAAAGTAAAAAAAACAGATGAAAATTCAGAAGAAACTTTGTCTTGTATTTTAATCAGAGAGTGTTTGCAGTCTTCTCTCCCCCTTTTCTAGCTACTCGTCCTTTGTCTTACTTAACTTACTTACTTACTCACTTACACATACGAATACGATCAATGTTTCTTGTATAAAAGCTACTTCAGGAGTTTTTCAATATCACTACCCCTTTTTTTTTTTCAGATCTATATTTTCAAATTTTTAGTTATTAAAATCAAAACATAAAAAAAAATTGAAGAGATTTTTAAATGGAGTGGAATATTATGTAAGGGCAAAACACTAAAATCCCTAATTCTTAATGTTTCTTTAGGAAATTTAAAACAAAGCGAGGATACAAATTTTGAATTAGTGACATCGATGATCATATGAAGGTAGAAAAACGAAATGGAAAATGGGGTCAAATGACAAACTAATCTTTGTTTGTTTTATTTAAGGAAAAGGGGGGAGTGGAGTCAATCTATATATAGATGAGTATATCCTTTTGTTATGGATGTCTAACTAATTAATTATTAAATTTAGGTTATAGTTACTAATAATGAAAAATTTTTAAGATAAAATTACCTGTAAATGAGACTTGACATGAGCTAAGGTAAGATCTTTGACATCCATGAGCTCAAGTACTGACTTAGGTGTCGCTCCTATATAGTATTACCCACAAAAAAAAAAAGATAGATATATATATATATATAATTAGTATCAAAGAAATTTTTGTTATCCAAAGTTATAAAAAAAAGAAGGAAATGGCATTAATAGTTACTTTCATGGCCACCCAAGAGCTCAACGGCGTGAACAAAACGAGCATGAAGGGTGGAAGTCCATCGCATCCGTGGGGCCCGCATACTCCGTTTAGCCGGAAAGCGAGACAAAAACCTCGATCTCATCAGTCCTTGATGATGATGATGATGATGATGAGGGGATGGTGATTGATAAGGAATATGATGATGATGATGATGATTATGATGATTGGATGTGGGTGAGGCAATAGTAGCATTAGGTAGAGCTGCAGCAACAGTGGAAGTATCCAACGGTTGAGGTAACCCAGGAGGAGCAAAGGGAAAAGAAGGAGGAGGGTTTTGATATACTGGGATCCCTCTAATGGGCCTTAAAAACCCCAACTCTGGGCTTAGTCCACTACTAGAATTGGGCTGCTGTTGTTGGTGTTGGTGTTGGTGTTGATTTTGTTGTTGCAGCAGCTGTTGATAGAGCTGCTGCTGTTGGTGGTGGTGGTGGTGGTAGTGGTGGAGGAAATTAGGGCCCGTGGCGGCTGAAGAAGCCACCATGGGATGCGAAAGAGAGAGGTCGAAAGCGGAGGAAGTGTCGATTTTCGCGTTTCGGGAATTATCCGAAGCGCGTTTCCAAAAGGCTAAATCCATTTCACCTGTTGCTGAGGCAACTGTGGAGTTGGGTTTGGGGTTTGGAGGGCTGATTTGAAGAGATAAATCTGGTTGTGCTGGGAATAACTCCATATGTGTATAAATTAAATAAAATTATCCCCCTTTTTTTCTTCTAAGTTCTACCTAAAAGAACAAACTCAACAAATTAACACACTAAATTTCTACTTGGTCTAAAAAAACAAAATATGAATACTATTACTATATATAGTAGTAGTATGAGTAGTTATTATATCTGCACTTTATATGTTGTTCTTGTTGTTGTTCTTGAAGAGGGTTTGATCGATTAAAGAAGGAAAATGAAAGGAAGGAAGGAGGGTAGTTGCAGAGATATGAGATTGAGAAGAGAGAGAAAGAGATGGGGGGAGAGAAATGACAAGGTATAAGTGAATGGTTGTTTCTTTTGTGTGAAGTATATGTGAGAAAATGACACTTGAGGAGCTATAGAAAGAGGAAGAAATTTTAAGAGAGATAAATTTTTAGAGAGAAGAACTCCCTTTTTTGGACGTGGGGGTAAGGAAAAAGAGGGGAGATGGAGATAATAAAGGAAAAGTTAATTCAAGTTTTAATAAAGAGGCTTTTGTCCAATTTTACTACTATCCCCTTTTCTTTTCTTTTCTCTTTCATTCTTTCTTCTTCTTGTCTTTGGGAGGTAGAAGACGTGTGCCTTTGTCCCTCAATATCTATCTAAGTCAATACTAACCTTTGCTAACCACTAACATACACTCTCTTACTCTTCGGTTTAAGCTTTCATTTTCCTATATGTGCAAATGTTGCAATTTCATTATTGCAAATTTCTAATGTCATAAGAGTGTGATAAGATTATTAGACTATATGGTTTGCAAGTATTTCCTGAACAATCTCATGTATATATATATATATATATATATATATATATATATACTAGTCAACTAATTTTTTTAAAAATGAAAATTTTATCTAGGTAGTGGTTTGACTAGGTCAGATTATCTGACATGAGGTCAAGAATTACTTTTGATTGTTATAAACTATAATTGTGTTTTTCTCTATGTTTTGAGGGTCATTGCATAAAGTTTTTTGACAATGTTGAAACATTGCATGAAGTTTGACTTCTTATTATTATTCATTAGGATATAAATATTTCAAATTAATTACAACATGAGGGAAAGATATAAGCTAAGGAGAAGAAAGAGAGAAAAAAATAGAAAGAGAGATCCATCTGACAATGAAAGAGATAGGAAAAACCTAGACCAATACTATGCAAAGGAATGTTGCAGCTAATTTGAAATTTTTAGAATGGGGAGGTCTTGCAATAAATTTGAATAAAAGGAACTTTTATCAAACATATTATTTAATATTATGTCTCAATATGTATTTGTAAATCTTAAGACAAATAAAATTCCAACATTTTGACTTGCACGTCCGCCAAAATACAATGTTGACCACTAATATATTTTATTGATAAATAAATTATAAAAAGTTAACATTTTCAATAAATACATTAAGGCAAGTCCAACAACATTTCACATAATAGCAATTATATTTACACATTAATTAAAAATTATGTTCAACATAAAGTATGTGATAACTTAAAAGTCAAACTGTTGTAATTTTCAGGAAAGGGAGGAAACCGTTGGTATATTTACACATTAATTAAAAATTATGTTCAACATAAAGTATGTGATAACTTAAAAGTCAAACTGTTGTAATTTTCAGGAAAGGGAGGAAACCGTTGGTTAAAGTACATTTGCTTTCATATATTTTCAGTAAAGATTATAGTTAATATAAAGTACTTATCTGAATAACGAAAAAGTCAAACCATTAAAAGTTTTAGAAAAGGAGACAAAATAGTTGCTAAGGTATATTTTGAGTATGTTATAATTTATACTTCCTCCGTTCTGTTTTAAATGAAAAGTTTGTTTTTTCACGCAACCCAACGCGCTTCTCTAATCATCAATATCTTTAGTTGTGCACACGTAAAAAATATAAAAAAGTTATAATTTGATAGTATGCATCGAGACGAATCTAACAATATCCCACTTGACTATGTTTTTCTTTATATAATGGCGATAAAATGGAGTCAAAATTGATCAATGAATAGTGTCATTTCACCCAATGTTTCATTTAAAACAGAACGGAGGAAGTATATAAACTTTTGTTGTACAATACCATGCTGAAATTGTCGCCGTAGTCCTTATTTTTATTTGACTACGTATTTGATTCTATTCCATTAATATTTGTAGGATTAGCCTTTCAGTGATTTTGTTTCTTGTTATACTCCCTCATCCCATAATATAGTGCTTTAATTTTTTCTAGGTGTCCCAAAAAATTGTTCCTATTTAAAATCTTGCTACTATTATTTTTTACTTTGTTGTAATCCTATTGATTGTATTTTTTATTTAAGTTATTGATTGAAATATTCAGCATCATTTACCAAAAGTTTCAATTAAAGTTGTTTTGTATTTATGTTGTAGAAAAATGAAAAAAAAATTATTTTCTCTCCAATACAGGTAAAGCATTAAAATACAAATCAGGATATGTTCCACATTTCTTAATTCCGAAAAAAAATGAGAAACAATCTATCTAGCACTACATTATGGACGGAGGGAGTAATAAGCCATTCTCTTGTTAATTTTCATTTTATTTAACAATTTATTCATTTACCAGTTAGCTATAAAACATGAATGTTTTCAAACAATATAATTGATAAGTTTGACAAATAACATTAAGGTAGTACTCCATAACTCATTACATAAATTAGACAGAGAAAAAAAAACTCTCACTAGGTTGATCAATTAGAACCTTATTAGCTAACTCAGAGTTAAGATTAAACACTTTTCAATCCACAATTGAATTACTTTTTCGATCCGGAATGACCAAAACCTACAACTATCGGACTCCAATCTATTCTAAGTAGTAACGAGTTAGATCGATATATAAATCCAATCATCACAGTTATAGCAAAATTCTATCATCAAAATATTTGTTACTCCATTATCCTTAAGTTGTGTAGTCTAATTCTCTTTTGTATGTCCTGATGCCAATGCGGGCTAACCAAGTAATCTGAATAGAATGATCATAGTCTAGATCGAACCATAATCTCTTGCAAATTAAAATACTAGCTATATTGCTCCATTAAGGACGTGTTAATTTTCAAGTACACAGCTCTTAGCCTTTTCACTATTCAAATTGATAAGAAATGTTTGGTGAAGTAGTATTATGAGATAGCTTTCAGAGTTTCAGTGCTTGGTTAAGCCAAGGTTTTGGAAAAACTAAAATTAGTTAGATTTGGAACAGAGGTAGCTTTAATTATTTCATGTCATTTTTTGACAATAACCTCAAGCCGCTAACATTCTAGCTAGTACAAGCACTAAAAACCACCACTCCTTTTTTTCCTTTTTTTTTTTCTGAAATAGGCACTAAAATTTTGTCTCCATTTTAATTTGGCTGGATGTCTTATTTATAACTAAAAGTGAAGTAGTGGTAAATTTACATTGTCAACCATTTGCCCAAAAGTTAAATAAGAAACTAGTATTTTAGCGCGGGCGATACCCCGAGTCAGTTACAATTATCAAATATATTTATTATTTATAAATTTCATAATTGATTTTATTAGCTTTGCATAATATTCTGTCTAGTGCGAAATTGAAAAATGGACATTATGGTACGATAAATTGTTTTTAAAAAAAAATTCTAAGAAATTGGGGATAAAAATAACAATTTCAATGGAATTAGGGTAAGAGAATGTTATTACTTAATAAAAGTGTTAGAGATCAAAAAGCTTGTCCATGTCTTTATAATTACATATAATTATAAGAATTTATTACATTTTACTTTGAAACAAAAAGCATTGAAATTGTAGTGGATTAGTGGTTAAACTCTCACATTTCATTTCAAAGGTCATGTGTTTGAATCCTAGTAACTACACATTGTTAATATTTTTAGATGAGACTATAAACATGTGTATTAGAAGCTTGAGAAGAGTGCCACGTGACACATTCCTTTGATTGGCACGCCTTTTATTATATTTGTATTTGTATTGATTAGGGCTATAAACTAGATTTTTAGAGGGCTTTTGAAATTCAGTGTGTAAAAGTTTAATACTACCTTTAATTTTGCCTTATCTATGTAACTCCCCTTTTTATTAGTTTTCCGGGATTTCAAAGTTGCATTGAGACCAATATTTTTCATTACTAAAGATCGACCTTCCAATTCAAACTATATATTCTACAATGTGAAACAAACATACAAATAAAGATCGACCTTCCCGTTCAAACTATACATTCTACAATTTGAAACAAACATACAAGTAATTATTTCTACAAAATTTTAATATTACAACTAAAGTTTAGAAGGTAACAAATGAACATATTTAAGCCACACTTCAACTAGTTGACCAAGAGAAATGGATTTACGCTCTAATCATAGATCTAGATTAGCATAATACTTGAACTTTGATGTAATAAGACGTGTTTCAAGTTCTGTTATTCTCAAAGAGTTCATTTAAGTTTGAGTACATCTTAATACCATAAGTCTCTAATGGGTAATCTTGATGTATCACTTAACGACCTCCCGTTGATTCACTTTATTACGTCCCAGGCTAAATCAAGTCTAGCTTGAAATCGAGTGGCGATGATCACCTAGTTCTATGCCTTGCAATACATTTGGAAAAACGATTTAATTACGAATTTCATTTATAAATGTTACAATATATAGTTGTTCCTTTAATTATCCGGGAAATCTCCCAGGCAGGGCCGTAGTTGCGGGTGTGCAAAGAGCCCCTCCGCACAGGGCCCCCAATCTAAAAAAAATTGGTTTTATTTGAAAGGGCCCAATTTGAAAAATATGATGCTTTGTAAATGGTAAACGACAAATGCTCCACTCCACATCTTCATCTCCGGACTCCATAATTCACGCTATCCCCTATCATATATCTTCCTCAATCTCTTCCACCAAAAATTCAACCTTCCATATCTTTAAGTTTAGTATTGTCATCAATACTTTTTTCACAATTATCAAAAGTAAAATCAATCAATCCGTCAGTTAGCTAGTATTGATTCTCTCCACTGTCTATGAAAAAGTTTGGTCCTTTTCTCTCACTAAGGGGAAGAAAGGGTCGAATTTCCATTTCAGAACAGGGCCCCATAAATATCCAAGACGGCCCTGCTCCCAGGACCAAACACTAGTTTTCAATGAAACTGTTAGAATCATTATAATATCTTAAGATTACCTTGATATTATTATGATTATTGTACATGTTTAGATACCTATACTTGGTAGGTTAGTCCTATAATCATTGCTAGAATATCTCCTTTGCCTTATTTATTCTAGGCCCTATTGTATATATAGTCTATGTATTAGTGCTAATGATACTTATACTATGGGTTCGTTAAAAAACCCTAGCCTCCCGCCTCTCTCTTTCTCTCTCAAACCCTAGCCTCCCCTACCCCTTCTTCATCAGTTAGGGGCTGCCATGGATGATTTTATCCATGGTAAGCCCCTTTTCCCCTTTTATTTTCAGTTTTTAATTCATTTTCTTGTTTTGTTTAATAAATTAGTCTCTCTTTATGAGATCTTTTCAAACCCTGTTATGGGGTTTTTAGTTTCTGTTTTAGAAATCTCCTTCTCCCCTATGGGAGATGTGAGTATGGTTTTTTTGTTTTTAGGTATGAGAAATTGTTCTCATTGGTTGAAGTTCGAGACTCAACATGAAGGTATTAGAATCTCAGATGCGGTCAACATGACTCGGTCAAGAATGTTCTTCCCAAACTACATCAGAATGATAGACTTCCTCATCAATAGCTGCTTGATTCAGCAAATACAAGGGGGCTGCGCTGTATTGCTCGATCTGTAGTTCATTCGAAGACGAATTTGATTTAGCCTTGTTTAATTGTATCTTGTTGTTCTTTAATACCTATTGTAGATGCCGTTTGGCCTTCAATTAATGAATTTTCTCTTTCAAAAAAAAAAAAAAATAGTGCTAATGAGACATACAATACATATACAATTCTCTCCTTTTTTTATCCTCTTTATATTATAACATGGTATCGGAGCATTTATATAAAAAAAAAGAAAAGAAAAAGAAATGAGAGAAGTGAGTTCTACAAACTTCCGCATGTTTCTTTTTCCACATTGACCTTAAACAAATCACTCACCTCTCTCATTGAAACACTTCTTTACCTTTACTTTATGACAATTTGCATTCTTTTATGCACAGATTCATCACATTCTAGTACTTATTTTGTTACTAGTTCTTAAAAACAGATTACTCAGATCTGTTCTTACCCATTAACGGGTTGCTCACGATTGATTTCATCACGCCGTCGCCGGAACCGTATCTCGTTCAACCGTCGCCGGACTTGCATCTTGTCCAACCATCGGCGTATTTTGTCACGTCGTTGCCGGAATTGCTCACAACCTTCAGTTAGTTCGGTGAGTTTTGTATGCGGCTCTCTCTTTGGTCGTTTTTTTGATCCATTCTATCTTCACTGGATTCCATTCAATTATCAGTACAATTTTATTACCAATTTCCTTCAGGTTGTTGTGTTTCTTTTGAATTCTTCATAAAAGTTTGTTATACTTGATAATTATGGAGAAATCAGATGTTAGTCAACCTATTAAGACCATTTTAGATGGTTCAAATTTTGTGTCTTGGTCTCAAGAGATGTCAAGTTTTCTGAAAGGACGGAAACTATGACGTTATGTTATTGGTACCTTGGCTAAACCCATTAAGCAGAAGGACGAGGATGATGTAAAATATAATGACAGGCTAGAAGATTGGGATAGCAAAAATCATCAAATTCTTACATGGATTCGAAACACTACCATTCCATCCATTAAGATTTAATTTGGTAGATTTGAAACTGCTAAAGAGGTTTGGGATCTCTTATCAACAAGACATTCTATAACTGATGTTGCTCACCAATATCAGCTTTTTGACACTCTTCGTACCTTGAAGTAGACTCCTGGACAGTCTATTAATGACTTTCTTGCTCTTATGCACTCTATCTGGGATCAACTAACCTTGTCGGAGCCTCAGTGGGAGAATGCAAAGGATGCTACAAATTTCTACGAATATCGTGATAAACAGCGAGTTATGCAATTCTTGATGGCTTTAGAGGGTGACTACGAAAATCTGCGTGGCTCTCTGCTGCATAGAGAGACATTTCCGACACTTGAAAGTGTTGTTGCAGAGTTGTTATCTGAAGAGACACGTCTTGGCATGCTAAAGTCTCACAAGACGGAGTTTATTATGCCTAATGCTGTCATGGCAGTTTCTCATGCCTCAAACCTGTAGCATCTTCTTCCAACAAGCCTGAACTGTTCCGTAGCTATTGCAAGCGTTGTGGTCATGTCATCTCAGAATGCCGTAAGTTGTAAGCAAAACATGGCAAGGACAGAAGCTATACTCGACCATCTCAACCTCGCTCCAACACATCTGCTGCTGTAACTGATGTCTCTAATCAGCCCTCTTCATCGATCACTTTGAATGATCTACAGGCCTTTATCAATCAAATAAATAGCACTCCAACCACATCAGCTCTATCGATAACTCCAGGTATATTGTCCTCCTGGTACTTTGACTCTGGTTGTTGCAATCATATGACCTCCAATACTAGCTCTGTTCTTAACAAGAGACGCCCCTATCACAATTCCTCTATCAAAACTGCTGATAATTCATCGATGCATATCACTCATGTTGGGGATGTTTCAACTACGCACTTGTCATTGTCTGATGCTTTTCTTGTCCCTCAACTAGCATTAAATCTCATCTCTGTAGGTTAACTATGTGAACTTGGCTTGGATGTCTGTTTTTCGAATAGTGGTTGTTGTGTGCAGGATCCTAAAAGTGGTGAAATACTGGGGACAGGGCTCAGAGTTGGTCGTCTATTCGAAGCCATATCTCTTTCCGTTTCTCCAATGGTTCCAACAACAGTTTCAGAGTCTTATGTTGCTGCAGTTGTATCTCAAGAAATTTGGCATTCCAGATTGGGTCATATTTCCTCCTCTAGATTAAACTCATTGATTTCTAGTGGTGTTTTAGGCTCTGTCAAACACGAAAAAGTGGATTGTGTTTCTTGTCAACTTGCGAAGCATCATGCTTTGCCATTTAATAATAATGACTCTATTTCTGCTGCTCCTTTTGATCTTGTTCACTCAGATATTTGGGGTCCTTATCCCAATTCCATTCTTGATGGTCTACAATATTTTGTTATATTTGTCGATGACTATTCCAGATACACATGGCTTTACCTTCTTAAAAATCGTTCCGAGTTGGAACAAATTTACTTCAACTTTGCTGCTATGGTTGATACCCAATTTGCTCGCAAAATTAAGACCTTTCGGTCTGATAATGCGATGGAATACAGGGAGAAGGATTTTTTGAGCTTCCTCACTAGTAATGGAACGGTTCTTCAGCACTATTGTCCTGGCACCTCCCAACAAAATGGGCACGCCGAACGGAAACATCGGCATATCTTAGATTCTGTACGTGCATTATTAATATCTGGATCATGTCCTGAATATTTTTGGGGAGAGGCTGCTCTTAGTGCTGTGTACAATATCAATCTGATTCCCTCACCGGTCATTGCAAATAAGTCTCCTTATGAACGATTACATGGTACAACCCCAAAATATGATTCTCTTCGCGTGTTTGGTTGTGTTTGTTTCGTTCTTCTTCAACCTCACGAGCATACAAAACTAGAACCAAGGGTGAGATTATGTTGTTTTCTTGGCTATGGTATTGCACACAAAGTTGATAAGTGTTGGGATCCTATCTCTCAATGTATCAGAATCTCTCGACATGTTGTATTCTGGGAGCATACAATGTTTCCATCACTCTCCAGTTTTAAAATTGCGCATAACACCTCATATTTTACTTATGCTTCCATTGATTTGTTTCCGGATGATAATACAGAAACTGAACTTCAGGTGCCTGCTCCACCCATTGAAGAAACTCCTTTGATGGAACCATTAAACATCCCAGATATATCTACTCCTACAACTTCATCTTCTACAAGCTCATCTACTTCTGCTTCTCTGGATGACAACAATAGCTCTCCGATGTTATGCTCTATTAATTCACGCATAACAACTCCAGATTTATCCTCTTCTTTCACAGAGCCTCGTGCTTCCAGTACATGTGAGCCACAACATTCTTCTCGTGAAAGTAAGTTCCCTGCCTATCTTCAGTAAAATTATCATTGCTATGCTGCCATTGAATCCTTGTACGAGCCTTCAACTTATCGAGAGGCCAATTCTGATCCTCTTTGGCAAGCAGCAATGACAGAAGAACTTCAGGCCCTACAGAAGGCTCATACATGGGATTTAGTTGACCCACCTCCTGGAAAGTCGCTTGTAGGGTGCAAATGGGTTTTTAAAATTAAAACTCGATCTGATGGCTCTATTGAAAGGTACAAAGCTCGTTTAGTAGCACAAGGTTTCAAGCAAGAGTATGGTATTGACTATGAAGAAATGTTTGCCCCTGTTGCCCGTCTTACCTCTGTCCGAAGTCTGATTGCAGTTGATGCCAGTAAAAAGTGGGAACTTTTTCAGATGGATGTAAAGAACGCCCTCCTTAATGGCGATCTTGTCGAAGAAGTATATATGCGGCCACCTCAGGGTTATGATCATCCACCCAATAAGGTGTGTTGTTTTCGCCGAGCATTATATGGTTTGAAACAAGCTCCACGAGCTTGGTTTGAGAAGTTTAGTTCTATTGTTCATCGTCTTGGATTTGTCTCCAGTTCATATGATCAAGCTCTTTTTCTTCGTCGAACTAGTAAGGGATGCATTCTCTTATTACTTTACGTTGATGATATGATTATTACTGGTGACGACTTAGACGACATCAATGATTTGAAATCTTTTCTTAATCAGAACTTTGAGATGAAAGATCTTGGCCATCTTAGTTATTTTTTGGGCCTGGAAGTATCCAATGATTTCCAAGGGTACTATCTTACACAGGCCAAATATGCCGGCGATCTCTTGTCTAAAGCAGGTTTGACTGATAGTAAGACTGCCTCTACTCCTATTGAAGCTAATGTGAGGTTTACACCTACAGATGGTGTACCTTTGTCAGACCCAACATTATATCGACAACTTGTGGGAAGTGTTATTTATCTCACTGTCACCCGTCCAGACCTTGCATATGCAGTCCATATTGTCAGTCAGTTTATGTCTTTCCCTCGCACAACCCACTATGCTGCTGTACTGCGTATTCTTCGCTATGTTAAAGGGACAATGTTCCATGGGCTTCGTTTCCGCTTTGATTCACCTCTCATCTTACGTGCCTACACTGATACCGACTTGGCAGGTGACCCCACTGATCGTCGATCTACCACTGGTAATTGTTTCTTTCTTAGAGATTCTCTTATCTCATGGAAGAGCAAAAAGCAAACAGTTGTTGCGCGTTCTAGTACTGAAGCTGAATATCGTGCTCTTGCTGACACAACTTCTGAACTTGTCTGGTTGCGCTGGCTTCTTGAGGACATGGGGGTTCGACAAGTGTCTCCAATAACTATTTATTATGACAATCACAACGCTATCCAAATTGCCCATAATGATGTGTTTCATGAAAGAACGAAACACATTGAAGTCGACTGTCATTTCATTCGACAACATTTGTTGCAACATGACCTTCAACTTCTTGCTGTATCTTCTAAAGAACAGAAGGCATACTTCTTTACCAAAGCGCATCTTCCTAGACGTTTTGTTGAATTATTATCCAAGCTCCAAATGGGTTCCATTCACCCACCTTGAGCTTGAGGGGGGGGAGGTGTTAGAATCATTATAATAGCTTAAGATTACCTTGATATTATTATGATTATTGTACATGTTTAGATATCTATACTTGGTAGGTTAGTCCTATAATCATTGCTAGAATATCTCCTTTGCCTTATTTATTCTAGGCCATATTGTATATATAGTCTATGTATTAGTGCTAATGAGACATACAATACATATACAATTCTCTCCTTTTTCTATCCTCTTTATATTATAACAGATTCAAGTGATAGAAAGAGTGTGAAAATGGTCGAATTATAGAGCTATTTAATAAAATTGTATGGTCTACGATTTTCTTGAATTAGGGGATGGTGGTGCAATCATTACTTTGAGAATTAGTATGCAAGCCCCATAGTTCAATACAGTTAGTAAAGCCCGAGACTACATTGTGGGTTTTATAAATGTCCAAGGGAGATTCTTAGGTGAAGATTAGAAAACGAGCAAACCACACGACCGTGTGACGTATATACACGACCGTGTATGTCGGACAAGGCGATTTTTCGACAAATTGTTTATGGGTTTTTTTTTACTTTATTTCCTAGTTTATGTATGTTATGAAATTTTAAAAAATTATTTACTTCCTAGAAAGTTGATATTTGTTTTTTTTAGAAGATAAATAATTACTAAAACCTACTTAGGGTAAGATTCCAACCTCTATATAAAGGGGGTTTGGGATCATTATTATGTATATATGCTTATTAAATATGGGGAGAAATTAAAAAAAAATTCTGAGGTGTCTATATAGAGATTTTGAGAAAGATTGTAATTAACGAGATTTGTAAGTTTGAGGTTTTCTAATATATGTTGAAGAATTAGTGAAACTTTGATGGTTTTCCTCTACTTGTTACGATAGGTTTTTCCACTTTAAATAAACAGTGCTTTTGATTTCCCTCCTAAGATTCTTTTGTGTTGTTTTCTTGCTACAATGCTTCCGGCCTTCCGCATTAGTCCTTACATCCAATATATTCTCTAGTAGTTATTCTAGATTTCATTTTAGACTATATTTAAAGACAGTTGCTACATTTCCTCTGTTCATTAATCTTAGGTGGTTGAAAATTATTTCACATTTGTCCCCATTTAAAATATTTTTTTTTGAAAGAGAAATTTCATTAATTGAAGGCCAAACGACATCTACAATTGGTATTAAAGAAAAACAAGATACAATCAAACAATGTTAAATCAAATTCGTCTTCGAAGAAACTACAATGAACCAGATCGAGCAATACAGTGCATCCCCCTTGTATTTGCTGAATCAAGCAGCTATTGATGAGGAAGTCTATCATTCTGACATAGTTTGGGAAGAACATTCTTAATCGAGCCATGTTGACCGCATCTGAGATTCCAATACTTTCATGTTGAGTCTCGAACTTCAACCAATGAGAACACTTTCTCATACCTAAAGACAAAAAAATCATACTCACAACTCCCATAAGGGAGATGGAGATCTCCACAACAGAGACTAAAATCCCCATAACAAGGTTTGAAAAAATCTCATAAACAGAGACTAATTTATTCAACAAAACTAGAAAATGAACTAAAAACTGAAAATAAAAGGGGAAAAGGGGCTTACCATGGATGAAATCATCCATGGCAGCCCCTACACTAGTAGAATAAATGCTTATTGCTGCGGTGGTATTGCTGCGGTTTTACCGATACGCAGCAATATATCACGACAAAAGAAAAGGTAAAATATAAAATAACCATATTGCTGCGGTTTTTTAAAAAAACCGCAGCAATATTGTTCCAACGGAATTTTTTTGCAAATAGTTGTTCATTTGACCAACCATATTGTTGCGTTTTCTATAGAAAACCGCAGCAATATATTTCCAACGGATATTTTTTGAAAAAAGTGGACTATTTTTGACCAGATCTGGCCCAGAAATATTGCTGCGGTTTCTGTCAGAAACCGCAATAATATATTAAAAAATATTATTTTAATATATTGCTGCGGTTTCTGACAGAAACCGCAGCAATATCGCTTTTTAATAAAGGGAACACGCGTGGCGTCAGTTAGGGTTCCCACTTTTTACTTGTGGTCGTTTTCTATCTGTCCTCTCAACCTATCACTCTCCTCTCTGCTCTCTCCTCTCAACCTATCACTCTCCTCTCTCCTCTCTCCTATCGCCGGATCTTCAATCTCTTCGCACATCTCTCATCTCGCCGGATCTTTAATCTCCTCACACATCTCTCATCTCGCCGGATCTTCAATCTCCTCACACATCCGGCGATTCGAGATCCGGTTGCGTTCGACAACCGGCGATTCGAGATCCGCCTGCATTCGACAACCGACCGTTTTCTCTCAGCGACGAACCGATCAATCTCCTCGCACTCTCGTTCATCGAAATACGCCTGCGTTCGTCGAAATCCGCCTGCGTTCATCGAAATCCGTGGCCGTTTTCATCACCGTCGAAATCCGTGGCCATTTTCTCGTCTCGTCGGTGTCCATATCTGATTTTCGTTTGTTAGGGAGATCTTCCTTTTTTTTTTTTGTAAATTGTACTACTTTTTCGTAAATTACAAGAGGGTGGTTGTATTTTTTTTTCGACTTTTTCGTTTGCAGTAATTGCATTTTTTTTTTGGGATTTTTTTCATTTTTATTTTGTTTAGAATCAATATGATGTTAATGTTTCTGATTTTTATTTTTCGTTTATTTTATAGCTGTTTTTTATCTGTTGGATTTTGTGTATATCATATGTTTTTGCATAAGCATTCTTTGTCATTACTTCTAATTTGTTGTGTTTTATTTTTTCCTAAATTTTTATTCTTTCAAAGTTGATGGTAAAGTGCAAATTTTTTTTTGACCTGTACCAGTACCTATTGCTGCGGTTTTGAGCAAGAACCGCAGCAATATGTTGTCTTTTTTTAATAAAAAATAAACCTATTGCTGCGGTTTTGGCTATAAAACGCAGCAATATGTGTAACCTTTTGCTGCGGTTTTTGCCAAAACCGCAGCAATATCTTGGCCTATTGCTGCGGTAAAAAACCGCACCAATAGGTTAATTACCTATTGTTGCGCCCTTAATTGCTGCGCGGTCAAAACCGCCGCAATAGGCCACTTAATGGCCGCAGCAATAAGCATTTATTCTACTTGTTTGAGAGATAAAAAAGAGAGAGGGGGGAGGTTAGGGTTTTTTTTACTTGTTTTCCTGACTTAGTGTAGGTGATGATTGTCCCCATTTAAAACATAATCACTCTCTTAAACTCACTCTTACTTATTGGCAAATCATATGGTGTCTCATTAACACACCTGACATTTATTTCGTACTCCTAATCTATCTATATCTATATCAAAAGGTGTGAGGAAAGATTGTAGCCCACCATGTGTCACCCTCCTCTTCACAAATGACATGGCGCCATGTCATCATATGCGCATAAAAGTACATATTGTTTCTTCATAAAAAATAGAGCAAGGAAATGTAAGCCTCAGTACTTGAACCTACAATCCCATGATTAATAAGATAGATAATTTAATACTACTCAATGCCATAAGTATTGTCCAAAAGTAAACAAGAAAGGGAAAATTCATTCTCATCAACTTAAAACTTTATTGCTCAACTTATCATAGATCAATCTCTTATAACACACTTATATGTCAACTCTTTTTCTTTGCGCATACATAGATCATCTGAAATAGAAATATAGATTAAATGATAAATCAAAAGTATTACATTATTTTTCAATTTACCAACTAACTGTTTTTTCACAAAACTTGATCACGAAACCATCTTCTAATTCCATATACAATTTATAATTTGAAGAAGTTTGTAATATTGAAAAACTAAATAACTAGTTTATACTAATGAAGTAAATTCCTTTTAAATAATCTAGCTTGCTTGATTGTTGGTTAACGAATTTTGTATTATATTTGATATAAAAATTAACGAATAATAATTAGATTTTAAAATACTTTTTTAAAGAAAGCTCGAATCATATATTACAAGCTATTAAATGTAATCTGTCCCATTAAACAAAATTTTATTTAAAATGAAACTATATAAAATTTATTTATATTTCATTGGATTCAATTAAATATTCAATATCATGTTACATGCAATGACCCAAGACATTGTTCGTGCCAACAAACTACTTATAATCTATTTTATGCAAAACAAATTGAACAAATGTTAGAGAATGGATAGAGTATTAAATTTCTAATATAATAATAACGTCAAACACTTTTACTACATGTTATTTATTTCTATTTAGCTATAACCCATACTAATATACTCCTCCTAATTCCTTTTTTTTGGAACGGAACTGAACGTCGCGATTTAAAGCTAGATTTTGACCATAAATTTTTATTATGACAGATGTGAGAAAGAACAAATATTGAATGCAAAACAAAGAATAATCACACACAGGTTTAACGTGGTTCACCAACGGAGTGTTGGCAACGTCCACGGGCAGGGAGAGAATAATATTATTGATGAGAAGGATAACTAGAATTACAAAGGTGATTAATGATTTAATCGTCAATTAAATAAACTAGATTTAAAACCTATTTATAAGTAAATTCGGAAAACGCGTTTCCGCGTCAAACTGTGCACCGCCAGATCGGGCGGTACTCGCCAAATCAGAATTTGTCTCGCGCCCGATCGGGCGGCCATCGCCTGAGTCGTAGTTCGCTACGACGCCCGATCGGGCGAACACGCCCGATGCCATCGGGCGATCTGCTCCTTGAGCACCTGCTGAGACGCTGATCCCGCCCGATCTGGTCGGGCGAGCCGACGAACACCCCTTCTGACCAGATTCAAGGCACAAATTCCTACAAATCTCCACCTTGACTTGAATCCTCTCACAATTGACCAGATAACCAGATAACAGACGCATTGAACACAATGCCCAGATTCTCCCTGCAACCAGATTTGCCCCGAAAGACAACCAGACCAGATTTGTCCCTTAAGGACACCAGATTAGCCCCTAAAGGCCCCAGACTTGCCCCAAAGAGCAATTAACAATCACGAACATTGAGCAAGTTCAAACAATGTTGAAACTTACTCTGTGGAACAGGTTTAGTGAACATATCAGCAGGAATATCAACAGTACCTACCTTCTTCACCTTAACCCTCTTCTCACTCCTCAGAAAATGATATCTCACATTAATGTGCTTAGTCCTCTCATGATGGACTTGATCCTTGGCTAAGCATATTGCACTCAAACTGTCACAATACACAATGGCCTGATCGTGATGCAAACCAAGATCACTGACTAGCCCCTTTAACCATATTCCCTCTTTAGCATTCTTGTCAATGCCATGTACTCGCTTGCCGGTAGACAAAGTAACTGTAGCCTGCAAAGTTGCCTTCCAACTAACAACAGAGCCACCAAGAGTAACTACATAACCAGTCATAGACCTTATACTGTCTACATCTCCAGCATAACCAGAATCAGAATAACCAGTAACTAAACACTGAGTATCATTCCCATAAATGAGACCAACATCAGACGTACCTCGAAGGTAACGAAAATCCTCTTGACTGCCTGCCAATGCTCCTTACCAGGATCACCCATGAACCTACTAACAACACTGACTGTATGTGCAAGATCCGGCCTAGTGCAAACCATAGCATACATCACACTCCCTACTGCACTAGCATAGGGAACCCGACTCATGTACTCCTTCTCCTCAGCAGACTTGGGTGCAAAAGCAACAGACAAATGATTATTGGAGGCACTTGGAGTATCTATAGGCTTAGCTGTTGACATGCCAAACCTTGACAAAATCTTCTGAATGTAGCCTTTCTGTGACAAGAAAAGCTTCCTATGATCTCTTTCCCTATAAATCTCCATCCCAAAAATCTTTTTCGCAGCACCCAAATCCTTCATCTCAAACTCAACTCTGAGAAGACCCTTCAACCTCTGAATATCAGACTTGGACTTTGCAGCTATAAGCATATCATCTACATACAGGACCAAATAAATCCATGATTCATCATCCAGCTTGTTGTGATACACACAACAATCATACAGACTCTTGTTGTAGCCCAATTCAATCATATAGCTGTCAAACCTTTTATACCACTGCCTAGGAGACTGCTTTAGCCCATACAAGGACTTCTTCAGTATGCAAACATAGTCTTCTTTATCAGGAACTTGGAACCCATCTGGCTGAGTCATATAAATCTCTTCTTCCAACTCTCCATGTAGGAAAGCTGTTTGCACATCTAGTTGCTCAAGTTCAAGATCCTGATGTGCAACTATTGCTAGTAGCACCCTGATGGAAGTGTGTCTAACCACTGGTGAGAAAATCTCATTATAGTCAACCCCTTCCCTTTGAGTGAACCCTCTTGCAACAGCCCGAACTTTATACTTGACCCCCTCAGAAGGTGAGGTCCCTTCCTTCTTCTTGAAAACCCATTTGAAGGTGACAATTTTTCTCTCCTTGAGACGTTTGACTAGCTCCCAAGTCTGATTCTTATCTAGAGACTCCATTTCATCTCCCATAGCAGCGAGCCATTGAGCAGACTCACTACCTGAGACAACTTCCTTGTAGGTGGATGGCTCATGAGTATCTACCTCCACCTCCTCAGCAACCTGCAGTGCATAAGCAACCATATCCTCAAAACCATACCTCCTAGGAGGTCCCACACCAACTCTTCTAGCTCTATCAAGTGCTATGCTAGTTCGATGTGCTTCAGTTGAGGCATATTGATGACTAGAAGATTCAGATTCAGTAGTACCATGTTGATCTTCTCCAACTTGGTGCTGTGATTCACTCTCATCATGAGTGACTTGCAGCTCCACCTGTTTATCAACATTACTATCAACAGACACCACCATGGACTTCACAGTGGGGTTAAGCATAAAATTTTCATCAAATATTACACTTCTACTAAGTATAACTGGACTCTCAAAAGGTGACCAGATTCTATAGCCCTTAACTCCACTTCCATAACCCACAAATACACCCTTCTTAGCTCTAGGTTCTAATTTACCCTCACTTACATGATAATAAAAAGTAGAACCAAAAACTCTCCATAAAGAATAATCTGCAGGCTTACCAGACCACACCTCATAAGGTGTTTTACAATCAATACCAGTATTACAGAACTCTAGATCCTGCACCTTGTGCCTACACAGAAGATCCCTTTTTGACAGAATTTGCATCCCCCTTTCACCCATATGTCCAAGCCTCCTATGCCACAACTTGGTCATATCCCCCTTGGGAACCTCGAATGATGCAACGGCGCAGCAGTAACTCCTCGGGAGGGAACCTTGGAAGAAAATACAAGGTACCATTTTTAATACCTTTCAGAACTACCTCCGAACCCTTGCAGACACTCATAACTCCACCTTCACCTTGAAAACTGAAACCTCTACTGTCAAGAAGACTCAAATATATCAGGTTCTTTGTCATTAGTGGAACATGTCTAACTTCGTTCAAGGTACATATAATGTACCATCATGAGTCCTCAATCTGATGGAGCCTATTCCAACTACTTTGCAGGCAGCACTGTTGGCCATGGAAACACTGCCCCCCATCTATCTGCTCATAAGTTGAAAACCACTCCCTGTAGGGACTAATATGATACGATGCCCCAGAATCAAGAACCCACACATCCCTATAATGTGACCGGTTATTAACAACTAGGGCGGATCTTCCTCGAATTACCATCGGTTTACGCAAAGCGAGCAGAACCTTCATTCTTGTCCTGCTGTTTCTTTTTCTTAGGACATTCATTTTTCCAATGCCCCTTTTCCTTACAGTAATTACAAACATCATTAGGTTTAGGACCCTTAGAATTCGAATTTTTATGGTTCGATTTATTTTTACTGGATTTTCCCTATCCCTTACCCCCAGTAACAGCTAATCCAGATGTCTGATTTTCTGTACTAGAACCAGATGCCTGATGACAGACTTCTCTAGTATGAAGAGCAGATCTTACTTCTTCTAAAGACAGACTATCTTTCCCAACAATAAAAGAATCCTCAAAATTCTCATACGATAAAGGCAAAGATATTAACAGAATTAAGGCAGCATCCTCATCATCTACTTTAACGTCAATATTACGAAGATCTAGCAAGATAGTATTCAATTTATCTAGATGGTCCCTCAGAGACATACCTTCCTGCATACGCAGGCTAAATAGACGTTGCTTCAAAAGCAACTTGTTGGTTAGAGATTTTGTCATATACAAACTCTCCAACCAGAGACCGGCGGCGGTTTCCTGCTCCGCAACCTCAGTAATTATGTCGTCAGAAAGACACAACATAATCGTTGAATGTGCCTTCTCCTCCAGAACGACCATCTCAGCGGTTTCTGAATCCGATGACTTCTTTGCCAACGGTGCCCACAACCCCTGTTGCTTCAGTAAATGCCCGCATCTTGATTTGCCACAGACTGAAACTGTTTCTCCCATTGAATTTATCAATTTTCACATTCATCCCAGACATCTTTCACACCCGGATCGAACACAAAGCTCTGATACCAATTTGTTATGACAGATGTGAGAAAGAACAAATATTGAATGCAAAACAAAGAATAATCACACACAGATTTAACGTGGTTCACCAACGGAGTGTTGGCTACGTCCACGGGCAAAGAGAGAATAATATTATTGATGAGAAGGATAACCAGAATTACAGAGGTGATTAATGACTTAATCGTCAATTAAATAAACTAGGTTTAAAACCTATTTATAAGCAAATTCGGAAAACGCGTTTCCGCGTCAAACTGTGCACCGCCCAACCGGGTCGGGCGAAATTCGCCCGATCGGGCGGTACTCGCCAAATCAGAATTTGTCTCGCGCCCGATCGGGCGGCCATCGCTCGAGTCGTAATTCGCTACGACGCCCGATCGGGCGAACACGCCCGATGCCCTCGGGCGAACACGCCCGATGCCCTCGGGCGAACACGCCCGATGCCCTCGGGCGAACACGCCCGATGCCCTCGGGCGAACACACCCGATGCCATCGGGCGGCCTGCTCCTTGAGCACCTGTTGAGACGCTGACCCTGCGCGGTCGGGCGAGCCTGCCCTATCTGGTCGGGCTAGCCGACGAACACCCCTTCTGACCAGATTAAAGGCACAAATTCCTACAATTTTCACCAATATACAAGAGAAAAACATCACTATACGTATGATATCGTAAAATTCATTTGAATATGTATTTCTAAAATATAAAATTTTCAATATTTTTCACAGTTACATAATTAGAGGTATGGGTGAGTAAAGGTTGCCTTGGAAATTATGAAAAAGCAACCTAAAACCTTAAAGAAAAAAAGAAATGAAAATTAAATAAATCCATTTTAATAGACAATACTTTAGTTTGGAAATATACAAAATGTAGATTAGATTTCTTTAGTAATAGTACACTATGCATAAGTCTAAGAATGGGATGTAATATGTCCTAAGACCTAAACCACATCCAATATAAGCAGACAGATGAAAGTGTGATTATTTTATAAAGATGGGAAAATAAGATTCTTAATACACGACAAGTCCATTCTATAGATATCCCAAATCAAAGGCTCACATACTAATTCCTATTTATACGCTTTATGGCATGCAATAATTAACTGCAAAACATTGTTGTTGTTGTTGACAAAAGTGGGACCCATTTTATTATAGGGGAGCAAATTACATTATTCTATGCTGCATTGCTGCTTTCTCCCAGATTTGTCAACAAACTGATTGAAGCCTAAACAATTATTTGATGATCCTAACAAATCACACACATACTTCACACTCCAATTTAGTCAAAAAAAAAAAAAACCAAAAGAGAAAAATAACGAAAGGTTTCAAATTCAAAAGCATATTTTTATATGAAAGAAAGACATACGGAGAATTATATAATAAAGTTGGTTAGATGGCAAGAGCAAAAAAGAGCCTTTTCCCTGTGCCTTGTTATTTTCAATGTGAATGGTACTCTTACAATTGTAATTTGTGCACCAAGATTTACACCTTTACTTTTTTCTTTTCAATATTTTTGTTTTTGAGAGATGATGATGGAAATTAAATGGGGGAGGGGTTAATTTTGCACCACCAGACAGTGCCATGACCTCATTACATTTGTGTGGGCCTAATTTGCAAGGTGTCTGCTTTATTGGTAGTGTCTTTGCTAGCTCATATTGTTGAGGTATAAGTGTATATATAAGGCTCTTCTATAATGGGCCATAGGATGATTAGAGTCGGTCGAGGATATGCGTTAGTAGCTAGTTGATAGTTGAAGAAAACTATACAATTTGTAAGGGATCAATGTAATTTATAACTAAAGATTAGGAGTGTAGAATGATTCGAGTCGGTTCCGATTTGGCATGCTCACTCAACTCAAAAACTCGAAGTCAAGCTCGACTCGATCTAAAAAACTGCGAGCTTGAAAAAACAAACTCGACTCAAACTCGAAATCCCGAACTCGAACTCAATCAGCCTGAACTCGAACTCAAACTCAAATCGCTCGAACCCAAAGCTCGAACTCGAACTCAACTCAAAACTTGAGTCAACCAATGTACCTTGGTTAGGTACTTAGACTAACCTTTTTATAGAGGAAAAAAAATTAGTGCTTCATTGTCCAACCAATGTAGGACTTTATGAAACAAACTTTGGTAAAAAATAATAGTTTCCACCAATAAAGAAATGCAACAAATGGTTTTTATTCCATTTACAAAAAGAACACAAACTTAAAACTTTTGTTTCCCAACCAATGTGGGACAACTAAAATTAAACAATAAGGCCAACTCAAACTGAGAATCCATGTACCTTGAGTTAGGTACTTGAAGGTAACCCCTTTTATAGAGGAAAAAAAAGTTGGTGCTTCATTATTCAACCAATGGACTTTTTTAGTGAACAAACTTTGGTAGAAAACAATAGTTTCTACTACAATGAAGAAATGGAACAAATAGTTTTTGTTCCATTTATAAAAAGAACACAAACTTAAACTTTTATTCCCAAATCCAATGTAGAAAACTAAAATTAAACGATAAGGATAGCTCATAGTAGTAACATTTTGTATAAAAAAAAGCTATTTTTTACTCTATAAAAACCAATGCGGAAAATTTAATATTTTACATGAAATATCGTTTTTAATAAATTTTCGCTTGTTCATGAGTTTTCGAGCTGAGCCAAGGGTAAGGCTCGTTAAAATCTTGAGCTTCAACGTGTTAACCATCACCTAAAGACAAACTATGATTAAAGTCCACCATGGAAAATATTTTCAATATTAGTATTTATTTTATTTCATGGATGAATTCTTCGAAAAGTTTGAGAATTATTTATTGAAATTACAAGTATTATATACTAATTTTTTTGAGGTTTCTCCCAAGCTTTCGAGTCGAGCATGTATTAGCTTAGGGTCGACCCGTTAGTCATCGAGGATTTTGAGTCGAGCCTACATTGGTCAAGTTTATCGCCATCAATGCGCATTTATCATCCCATTCAACCACACAAAATCTTTCCGACAAGCTCTCTCTATTGAGCATCATTAGAAGCATACAAGATTGAAAGCAACGTAAATTTGCACCACCCCCACTAGGAAGAACATAATAATGCATAACACGACTAGAGCAATGTAAAATGTTCACAGAAGCTTCGGGATGCTAAGCAACAACCACCCTACCTCCTTGATGATAAGTAGAATTAGAGCGAAGCTCAACCTTTAAATACCCTCTAGTAAAGGTTCCCAATATTATGGACCTTTACCTTTGTTTCTAAGAGACCAATTAAGCCAACTTTATTCATATATCAATGAATTTCCTTACATCCATCTACTTAGTGTCGATCGTTGATCCCCTTACATTCCATATAGCACTCTTTCATCAATGGTTACTGGGAGGTTGGCAGCCTCTTCACCCCCATATACCATTGAGTACATTCCACATCACCTAACGGGAAGAAGTAACTCCCCCACTCATAATGTTTCCAACCTCGGTATAAATACTGAGCTATACAACCTTAATTCATCTCCTTAATTGAAGGGAACAAACTATTGTAAAGAGATATACAATCTTAACTAAACCAATATAATGAAAA